>JAQGAE010000067.1:0-64888 GCA_034696685.1 Julus scandinavius | reverse complement strand
GGAATGAGCCCTGGAATCCTTGAAATGTAGCCTGACAACCTGTTAAGCGTTTAGTCTTGGTTTATCCAACATTGGCGTAATGACTTTCTTCCCATTTAGGGCAAGTAGCCAGTCAACATCTAAGGGTTCATACGCCACCAGAGGGCACTGAACCAGAGTAAGGTTCATTAGTTGAACTTTATACCACTTACAAACTTAACTACTATTCTGTAGTTTTTATAAACTTGCTACCGGCATAATTTTGACTTTTTACCACAATGTGGCAATTATGGCACAGGGACCTCGAAATTGTCTAATTAACTGAAATTTGTGCCGTGAAAATTCAGCTGCTTTGCAGGGATGTTGTAGAATCCACATTCAGGATCCTAAACATTGCTATATACTGTATAAGCGCGTGTTTCTGACCCCTGCCACCTGGTGGCCCACGCACCTCAAATGGTTTCACTAAATGCTTCAGTAGCCGGTAACTGACGATGCGTGGAAATTATATTTGGTTTTAGTGGATCTATGAAATGGGAATAATAACGGGGAGGGTGATATGGCGTGGCCCACATGGAACTGACGAACGCGTGCTTTGTACAGGAACGCGCACGTGCGTCTCTGTGTACATGTACAATTGATGATGGTGGAGTAAAAAAAAAGGGATTTATTGACCCGGTGGTGGCTGATAGCCCAGCTGTCGCATTATAAGCACGAGATGGACCTCGTGTGCCCACCTCTTATTGGGGACCCCCCTCACTTCTGGCACGTGCTGAACTGGACAATACAGGGTCTGGCCAGACGCAAATTAGCAACACAATTACGTAGACTGTGTTGAAATAAGTGGGATGTGGAGGTACGGCAGCAACACCTTTGGGCCTTAGATTCCATTGTCAGTGTTTATCAGAATTTGGGGATCCATTGAATCCGATGCTTGCCTTATGCACGATCATGCTGTCCCAAGTTAGCAGTGTCATCTTGAATTTATCTTGAATGCAAGTCTTCCTTGACTATGCAAATGAAATGCATCTTTTTTTTTTTATTCGAACTTTATTTTTGGAAACCAGTCTGCTTGTTGCACATTTTTTACTCGTATTTTTTACATGTGAAAATTGCTTTGCTCATGCTCATTCACAAGAAAGGGACTGGGCTCATCGATTACTCGAGTTATATTTCTCAAGTTTTAACTTGTTCAAAATATGGCAACTTGTCCATAATGTAAAAGATCTGACAGTGACAACTTGTTCGAAATATCAAGTTCCGGCAGTGACAACTTGTTCAAAATGTAAAAGATCTGGCAATGGTAACTCTGTCTGATCTAGCAATGACTAAAACTGCAGTTTGGAAAATTATGGTTTTATAATGTTTAATGTGAGGAAATTTGTCTTGAATCTTGAACATTTTGTGCAATATCCATTGCTATGTTTCAATCCATTCCCATATTGATTTCATTTCACAAAATGTATTTGCCTAGCTTGGGTGAAATGTTATCGGTAACGGGAGTGAGTTCACCCTTAGCAGTTTAGGAAGTCACATAGCGGTAGTTGCATTCAGGTCAAAGTTGAAAGATGAAAAGTATCAGCTGCCCGAACCAGTCAATGAAAGTACGCCGGATTGTCCATCCCTATACTATATGCTTTGCTCGGACTCGTGCGTCATTTCCCCAGCTGGACCAATATGCTCTCGTGCCGCCTGTAGATAGGAAGGAGGTCGTCCATGGTGTTGTTGACACCCACCCTGTCAACCCCCCTTTTCCCGTCCATTGTGATGGGCACGTGCCAATAGACAGACAGTCCAGCTGTATGCAAATGAGCTACGGTGTGTCAATGCGGCTGATAAACTGCATCAGTGGAAAATTGTGATAAGCACACTCTTGTTTTCGATAAATTGATTGCCAACATTTTTATGGATTGGTGTTGATTTTGTATTGACTTAACGAGGGCAATGCTATCACTTACCTTCAAATTGAAACTTCTAACCTTCGGACTGTATAAGATGTACCGAATAGCAAGCAAATCATGACATTAAATGTATACCAGTGAATTTAACCACGGCCTTGCGGTTTCTTGATGCAAGTGTTATAAATAATTCCACAGGGATTAAGAACATGTCGACCTCGAACTTTCGGATCAGTTTAGTGTTTAATAAACGCTGATGAAAATGGATTTAAAGCGGTGTTTCAAAAAGACTTACTAATATAAATTAGTAAGGTGCTCTCTTTACGTGCCAATACAACACGGAATAGATTTTAACCTATTTGGTTAGAATTTATGCAGATGGTTTATCGATTTTTGTATTAGTTTGAAATCTAACCCATGACTGTACAGCTGCTGTATAATAATGTGTATTATCATCATTGCATAATCATCTAATTTAAAATCAAACTCATGGCAATAGTTGTACATTCTAGTTTACATATTGGAATAAAAACAACCAGAACTGTATAAAGCTGCAGTGTCGTATGCTTGTTGAAATACTTGAACATGTAACTACAACTTTCAACAATTTCCCATCATAGTCCTTTGACGCACGTGCAGTGGTTTATTGAGATCAAATATCGCTGTATGTGACCATATGAGTTTTTACATTTAAAAATATCATAATACAGTAGTTGTGCTACAGTTTATAGACAATTATACATTTAAAAAAGCTTCGTTTGTGTCCTCCTGAGTTAAGTTTATTCTGTGCGACTGTGGTACAGTAGTGGATTCCACGTTCCGCCATCTTTTTTCTCTGTAGAAGTCTAGTCCTTTTCAAATATTTTGAAATACAGGGAGGCGGCAAACAGTGGTCCTCGCAGCTGCTTTTGAAAATTTGGAAGAGGAAATTTGGGCGCGCAGCTGCCATTTAAAAATGGCCGGGCAAAAAAAAAAAAAAACGGCGCGGGGAACCGTGGGGCCACACCTGTATTTTAATTTGAAAAGGAGGGAAGCAGGTGATCGCAAATGGGAGATTTAAAGATGGCGGCCCTGCGGCTCCAAAATACGAACACGTGAAAGCCATTTAAAAATGTCGTCCCTTATCACCCAGCTGTCTGCCGACCTCCTAACCAACAATAAAAGAATTAGGGGAGTGTAGGGGTTGTTACCACGGCGACCATTCTAATAAGGGGCGCTCCCTTACGTAGACTCGAGTATTGTTGATGGGATGTGACGTAACACGGCCTCAATACACTGGGCCCCGTAATGTTTGGCCTCACGTTAACCTCTTTAGGTCCATAGGAATTTATTTCACTTTGCTACGGGGACATATGACGTCGGAGGGGGAGTTGTTTTATTAAGGGGATCAACATATAAAGGAGAAATATGTTTGCACGCTAAATTTATGACCGAATGGGCATTGAAATTATTTCACACACCCTGTACAATTGGCTAGTATGATATCGGGCTAGTCTTTTAATACAGGGTGTATCAGTAGTAGCTTAATGCCCCAAGAGTTCCACTTGCTATTAATCCAAGAACACACTTTAAAACAAAATAAAAGTGCAATATTCGAAAATCATGTCGTAATGATTAGATTTCTGATGTATTCTGTTGTCTGTCTGAGTAAGAAAATAAAGAAACTTTTTGCTAAAGTTATTCCAAATGCCAGACAGGCTTGGAAAAAGAATAAAAAAGTCCATTAATGGACTTTTAACATATACAGAGTTGCTTTTTTTTGTTGTGCACATGTTGTTGCATGTTTTTTTGTAGAAGTGGTATGCCAAAACTTAGTTTTCTTTTTTTTTTCCTTTGCAGAATTGCAGTTTTCGTTGTACAAACCATCTCTGATCGCCGTTGCAAGTCTGTGTGTGGCTGCCCTAGGCTTAAACGTGAAGTGTAACGTAGTGGACAGCATGAGGAGTATAATGCAGCACATCACCCATCATCAAGCAGCCAGTGTCTCAACCTGCATCGTTCAAATTGAAGGATTATTCTCGTCCAGACTGAACAGTGTTCGCATGACGGATTTGAGCAACGCCAAACGTCCAGCTCATTCTGGTAGCAAAACGTCCAGCGGTACAATGGCCGATGACCTCTGTCAGCCGGAGACGCCCACAGACGTCCAAGACATTTACTTCTAAGAAGCCAGAGGATGAACTTATTTAGAAAAGAGATCTCAAAGTGTAGCTATATACGTTTCTGTGAGAAATACTGTAAATACAGAGAGATTTAAGTATGTGGAATGTTGTCCACGATAAACACTTACATAGTCATTATATTTTATGTCGTTTGATTATACGACAACTGAGTCATTGCACCAATTAGCAATCACTGCCTCTGTACATATATGAATTGGTTACCGTGATGAACGATGCAGACTTCCAATGTTGCCTTGTCCGGATAAGTCAACTGCTCATTGTTTCCCATCATTTTGGATAACCATACTTGTTCATCTTGTCAGTAGAATCTTGCATTTTATCATTTTTTTTCCGAAGAATTTTGAAGTTCAATGTAAGGAATGCAATATAGTAAAAAAGAAAATATATTAGCAGTTAGACAACAATGATGTCCTCAATGATGTCATCATAATCATTCACAATGCAATTAATACATTGGAGTTATGTAAAATGTGATTAAATATTTCTAAAAGGCAATAACCATATTTTAATATTGCCATTCCAATGTTAACTTATCTTTATTCAATTAAAGATGAACGCTTTTCAAATATGGCTAGGTTGCATGTTAACTCCAGGTGCTGAATAGTACAGGAATGCCATTTTTCAAGCTAAAGTTCTCCCTAATTAAAATTAAAAAAAAAACATTGTGTGGAATTGTTACTAGTTAATGTTTGCAGCTTACCAAAATAGCTTACTTTTGGATGGTAATGCATTTCTGACCTATTTGCCGTCTTTAAAATTATTTTTGATATTATGTGCAGCTATTATCACATACTTATTTCTGAACAATTTGATATGAAAAGTAATATTACTGAAATTGGTTCAGCAATTACACAAGTCACAATAATGTTAACAAAGGTAGTGATGTTGCAATATGTATTATTTGTTTTCCTAATTCCTTCTCTTATTGATGGATTTTGCACAATAATTATAAATTTGCACTTTTTTTCATTCTGAAATATCCATTTAAATAGTGGAATACAGCTCTGAAACCAAAGCAACATAGATGCATTTCTTGAAGCAAGTACGATGAGAACATACTATGATCTCGTATATTACATTAGGTGTTTCAATTGAAGACGCATATTCCCCCCAAAAATGGTGCTCTACTTAGTATCATTTTTATGGACAATATTATTTCCGACTTATTTGAATACTTAAAATGTGCCATTTCAAAATGTGTCAGTATTTCAGTTTTGTGACCATATTTATAGTCACTCAACTTGTTCTTTGATAATGTTGATGCAAAGAGGCTCAAGTCTATAATTTGAAATTTGACCAGGATTTAACTTCTTTTAGCCAGAGTCTGTTTTCATCAACAATTTTACAACGAACGCCTAATCGTGTGAAGTTATAATTCTAAGTTTACGAGCCTTGAAAATCATATTACTCAATCTATAGTATTGTTTCCATCGGCTTTACTTTACAAAATGTGACGAAAAAAGCGATAGATTTTTGTGTAAATCGATCACATGTACATAAATATTTACTGTAAATACAGATTAAGTTAAGACATTAGTTGACCAAAGATATATAATTGATACGTTTTTTCATTTAGTAATGTAGAATATATATTTATGCAAAAACGATTATATGCAATGTGCAGTTTTATAAGATTATTGACGAGTTTGAAGGAAATTTTTACTTTGTATCCCATCATGTTTCTTCTATTATATCAATCCTACCTCAAGTTTTTTCTTCTGTGGATTGACAAAAGTAAGATGACAAATTGAAGCATTCCCATATTGATTTCTTTTAATTTATCATGTGTTCTTTGACCTCACAAAATACCTCACTATTGCCAAAGAATTTACATTCAATTCATTCAATCATCGATTCTTTTTTAGACAGTTTACCAAGTTTGTCACAAACAACAGAATATGTGCTGTATTTGTACTAAACATTATTTTTCTACAAATAAATTGTCCACTTTTCATGAAATCTGAAATATCTTGTGAAGTTTTGTTTTATTCTGCTAAACACTGTGCGATGAACTGTCGTCAGTCAAGTTTTTTATATGGTAAGAATATATTTATACAAATATAATACTGGTCAAGGTGTCAGCTTGCCTGATGGCGATTAGGCCCCTAATTAAGTGAGACTGCAATGCTAATGACTTATAAAAGTAGCTTAATAACTACTTTTAATGTATACATTGCATGAAAACTGCATTTATTTCTTTATAAAAAATAAATAATAGTCTCATATAAGTCGGCCCCAAAGCTAGAATTCTAAAAAAATTCTCAAATTAAACAGCGTTTTGCAATAAACTGCTATTCGCAATACAATCAAGTAGCCGCCGGCATTTTACGATTTGCCCTTCTAAAATTATCGAGCGACCCTCACATAGCAAACCCAAACGCCCTGCACAAAAAAGACGAAGGATGAAGCGCTTTTAGTATTTTTGCGAGGCTGTCATGGCCACTTGTTTATTTCCGCTTCAGCTAGTTCTCCACTGTGGGTGAAACTCGCGTTCTGCTGGCGTTTTGGTATACGTATTTCTGAGGTAAGTTTAGATAATGTTTTCCAAACTTAAGTAATTACATAAGTTATTATTCATTTCAGTTGACAAACATAAGGTTGGGTACGTACTCTTGCACATGCTTGCGTACGCAGTTGAGAAATAAATCTGTTTTGCCATCGTTCTAGTCCTATTAGCCTATCGTCCTTTAACCTATTTAAATTGAAATTCTTCAACTGCTTTTAGCGTGAGTCACTTGTTTGATAACATTATTTGAAAGCTAGACTAGAGATTTAGTATTGCCATCTAAACATTACTGCGCATATTGTAAATCAGGCCATGGTTAAACGCTTCTTGGAAGTCGGACGTTTGTTTTACTAAACGTGCATTCTAGTTTACCATGAACCGTTATTTACCGTACCAGTACAATATTGTCATTATGTGTTCTACGTTCCTGTCTTCATGTAGCTCCTTCTGAGTGCGCCAGATTACTTTATTAAAGAAATATCGTGATCAACTACTGTATTTATGCGATAGTTGTTAAGAAGGTTAGTAATCTACCTGTGTTAAGTTTGTTTTTAAAATTTGAATAGTTGGAAATGTAGTCGATTGAGGTTATAATGGTATCTTTACATAATCCTTTGAATAAGTGGAAACTAGATAATTTCAGAGATGACAGATGAGTTGTAGACGTGTACAGTAATATACTGTCTTCTAATCCCTTCTTCTATATCTACCAGATGTGTGAACACTATTTTGAGAGTAGTATAGTTAAAATGTAAACTGTAGTCAATATATTTGTGTATTCCACATAATGTTCACCCATAACACTTATATATCCCCCAATATATATTTTTGTGTGAAAATGGCTATTCAATGGGCCCTGAACATTGCGGTAGTGCCAACGTTTTGCCACAATCAGCTTTAATGCTTTTAGCTTTTGAGGTTATGATACATGAGCCATTTTATATGAAGTATTTGTAGTTTTGTACAAGTAAAACACATGTAAGAGAGCTATACACTAATCAAGAGATCATTTGCCTGGCTTGATTATACAAATCTTCATTCAATTGTAGCTCCTTTTTTTGTGTGTCACTGGTAAACTCATTTGTGACTGAGTCAAAAGTTTCTAAAAACATGTAAATGATTCAGTTAAAAGCGAGCTTTTACCATAGGTTATTTTAAAGTTGTGAGTTGCACAATTTTCATACGTGCCAGTTAAATCTGACAAGAAAGGCTGCCACACTTTCTATTAGTCTGGGTTGGTATCATTAACACGCTTCTGTCACCTAAATTCCAGCCACGCAAAATGACTGAAGCTCATTGATCCATCTTCTCTCAAGGATAGCCTATTTTGTAGGCAAATTTGTGGGTTTTTACGTTGTTGTTAAGGGAAATCAAGATATGCTCAACTTGCACACCAAATTATTTTTAGCCCTCGGGATTTAGCGATAGACCTGTCATTCTGCGGAAACTTACATTATCTCGTTTAGTGTCTAAGCATTTTTTGTTTTACACAACTGTGAATTGGTTATTCTTGAGTGGATGGCTGAGATGTACGCACACGGTATTGTTGCTTTTTCTATCGTTATTTCATCCTGCTGCATGGTATTAGAGCATTTTCTTTTGTTTTGTTTTAGTTTCAATCTTTCTTATTAAACATTTGGTCACTCGTGAATTTGGGACGGGATCTGCTGAAGAGAAGTTTCCTGGTAAGTGTACATATCTGATTGATTATTTTTTTTTTTTCACGAGGCTTAGGAGTCTTATGGAAGGTTTTCTGTTCTGGCAGGTGAGGTTAAATATCGAGGTAGGTTTCCCATTCCCTGAGCGACCATTCCGTTTTTAATTATTAGACACTAGACCACGTACTAAAAATAAACCAGATTCCAATGTTCCCCGTGAAATATTAAAGTAGAACATTAGTTTAACATGTATCGCTCATTTCGGTAATTAAAATAAGTAAATTCTAAAAATACTTTTAAAGTCTAGGCTACACGTTTGTCTAGCCTGGATATATGGAATTAAGGTTAAAACTCGGTGTTTACCATTAGCATAAGTATTTGGCGAGCCCGGTTTGGAAGTATTTCAAAATGTTTCAGATGGGAAAGCAAGTTAAATCAAAAACAAAAGCTGCGTATAAAATTGCCTAGGAAACAAGTGCATAGATTAATTTGATAGGTGTTTGGGATTTGATTTTAGTTTAGATAGGTTGTGCTTCCAGATTCCACTTTTTTTTGGAATATCTATGCCCATAAGTGGTTGATTTACTATAAAATTACCCCACTCTTTTGAAGGCCATCATGGCGTCCAGGAAAGACCTCCCAGAGCGAGGTCGAAGTTATGATAACAGCAGTAGTGATACTGAGGAGGCTGAACCCGAGGATCACCGTCGTGTTTACAAAAACCGTTTTGGGTAAGTGAAGTTTCCACACTTACAATACTTGTTGAGGAGGATGACACATTTATAACTGTGGGTGTTGCAACACGTTTTCTACAAATTCTGGAAGGTCTTTCAATAAATGTTTGTGGCACTTCCCTTGGAAGGCTAAATATGTGGGTTATTGCGGTAAAACGCCTGCATATTCAAATCATTTCAACTCTTTACTTTGTTATTAGCATTGATACCCATTTCGTGTCTGTGTGGGTGAAGCAGTGTGGGGGAGTTAATACAGAATTACCAGATGGTGTTGGTGGACAGCAACATAATCATTAAATGAGATTTCTAAAAGATCATGGTTATCTTTTAAAAATTCATACTATTGGAACGTTTGAAGCTCTTTCAGCAAATTCTATATTTTCAGCTGCCTTTATGATTATTTTGAGGATTTCCTAATCAACCTTCACATTTCATTAAACACTAAAAGCAGTATTTTGAATAGAATTTCATCAGAAAAAACTGTTCAGAAATGTTTGAATCCCAGAGATTTTACGTACATCTAAGCATTCATTAATAAATTCGTGCAGTATAGTATTTTACAGAGTTGCAACATCTTTATTATGAATTATGAATTATACACTCCAAGATTATGTATACTTTATCTATTTCCTTGAAATAATATTGGACAACATTGGAATAAAAGTTAGTTGAACAGAGATATAATTTTTAGAAGGCCATTCTCTTCAATTTCAATCTTTTTTCTCTTTGAAAATTGGCATGGCATTTTGCTGAATTGTGTATTGAAAAGATTAATGAGATAACATTGTTTAGCGCAATTTTTGTTGTTGTTGTTAAAACAGAATCGTTTTATCTAGGGTTTGAGAGAACTTTGAGCAACTGCTTTAATGATGTCGAGTACACTTGATGGAATTGTTTCTTTAACAAAGTCTAAAGTTTTTGATGCCATGTAGTAAAAAAGCAAATAGAATATGCAGAATTTTATTCCTATTTATACCAAAAAGTTCGCCCAATAAGTAATTGCATAATACTTACTAATATTAATGTTAGTTTGTGCATAACATGTACCTAGTGGGTATATGCTCACAGTGATTACATTTGCATTTAAGCCAGCCATTGTTCCATTAGATTCTGGTTAATTTTAATTTTGTTATGCTAACTTGTTATGCTAACTGTTATGCTTGTTCTTCAATTTGTTTGCCACTGTAAGCCAGAAGGAATGCTTTTTACATGACTCATATTTTGAAATACTGGACAGTACTACATGTTTCATCGATTATAGACTACAATCCATTTTGTTAGCTCCATTAAACGTATGGCATTTTTAAATTTCCTGGGTTTCACCTCGTTCATGACGTAAATACAATGGAGTGCCATCAATATAAACGCAGACAGATGCTTTGAGGATTGATGGCATTCAGCCAATCTCAGACTCTGTTGCCATGGCAACTGCCTCCTTAACCAAAACGCAAGTTGGAGTGGCGTGTGGTACTGGGATATCCAATCTCTGTTTTTATCCTTCGCTTTAATAGGATTTGTTCCTGAAAAGATGCAAAAAAAAAAATAATCGTAATGGAAACGCCCCTTCAGCAACCTTCTCAATGAAGTAATAAATAATTAGCGCTTCTGGTGCAGTTGGCATCTCTTATCCATGAAGTGCTCTATTTCGATCATTTACCAGAAGTTAATTCACAGCCAGATCTAATTACTTTTATCCTAATAAGTAAATGTTGTTCTCCATGCCTAATAAATTCCTGTTAGTGGCAATTATTCCACAAGCGAGCTGAATCTAGCGGCACTATATAGATAATAGACCTCGTGAAAATTTGCCAATGCTGCAAAACTTGTCGGATATTTTTATGTTGCCATTCAGTTCTTTCTCAACTGGAAATGAGAAATCGATTTTTGAAACATGTTTTCTATCAATTCTTTTTTTTTACCCTGTCTTGTCTACCAAAGATATTCATAGAAATGATAAAGTGAAGCTTCATAGAGTACTGGAGTTCCATGATTTGATTTTTCGGACTTTAAATGTCAAAATCGTGCATGATTGGCATACTTCTTTTAAAAAGATGTACTTATGCAAAATGCCATCATAAGGTTATTTTTATCGTATTTATTGGTTACGATTATTTTAGAGTTAAATGGGTACTTATTCTTGTGAACATTTGGAATCCAATGTATATGATATTAAGTTGATTGTTTGAAAACGTGTTCATCTATACTACATTGAAAAAAGTGTAATATTGTTTTCCTGATTCAACAAAAAATTTTAAGTAAAATTTATAATTTAAGAATTTGAAATATTAGAGGGAATGATTACCACTTGTAGGATATAATCAGCGTATTGCATCTGTAGCATTTCTGTATACAAATAAGTGGATGTATAGTTTATCATGGAAAGCACGTTTATTGTAAGTAGATTGAAAGCAATTTAAAGCGCTGTCAGATTTTATCATAACTAGCTTGTGATATTTTGGTATGTTAAGCTGTACAATTGTTTGGTTTTGCTTCAGTTATAATGCTACCATGAATTTGAATCAGTGAACATTTTGCATCATTGAACTTATTCTACTACTTAAACTGCAGGATGCAGCTGAGTTATGGTCTTTTTTTATTTTCTCGAATGGCCTAAGATTCCATCCTGTTCTCCTTGTTGATGTTGATGTGAATAGACATTGTGCTCTTATTGTAGTCTGAAGATGGGAAATACGTGTTAGCACTACCAAGCTGTCTATAGTTGATGCAGTGAGCAAAGTGCAATTGACATTTAGTTGCTTTGCTATAAGATAACGTTTTGAGTGCTTCAGTTAGTTCCTCTAGCTTTAATCCTTCGAAATGTCGCCACATTCCATCACCAATCCTCAACCGATTGCATCCTGTGCATCCTTTCTGTGTTGGTTTTAACATTTATATGTACTGCAACGATGTTCAAGAGGTTGGAGTTTTTTTTTTCTAATATCCGCTACGTTAGAGCTGTCATTAAATCTATTCCTTTGAAACTTCTGATTGCAATTTCGCCATTCTATGCGATTATGACGTGGCATCAAATCAGACTCAATCATTGAGAGCACCAATCGTTGGCAAGACATTTTAGGGAGAATAAAAGTCCAAGCCATGAGCCACAAATGAAATATCCTTTGCAGTATCCTAAATAGATAATGAAACTGATGTGTGTAATGAATCTTCTTTTTTTTCTTCAGATGGCTTTTTGTGTAATCACTCTTAGGTGTGAATATGACCATTGTTTCAGGTTTCCTACGTTCAGTAATTCAGTAAATAATTTCTTTTCTGAAAAACGGATAGTTTTGTGTCCTTATTTGTCTTGTTTAATCGTTTTTCGATTTGGATATTGTCTATAAAGCCTTGTATCGTCTGCCCAACCTGCAGAAGTTCCCAAGCATGGAGGTCTAACTGCGCTTGTCTTTAATAAACTGCACTTTCGAATTCTCTGAGACAGAACCACTCATAATTCCTTGTCGGTTTCTGCTCTGACGCTTAGGGAATGGAATGGACATGCTGCACGTCGAAAGTGTGTAGTCATGGTTTCATGAGTCTTCATTATGGGCAATAATGAAGTCGAGGAGCGATAAACTTGACACGTTAACCTCGTTAACGGAATAAGGATCGACTTCAATATTTTCATTGCTCGCAATTGGTGTAAATCAGTTGAAACCATACGTGAGCCGCACTTGGCTGCTTGAACTCGGATCCCTCCACTTTAGTTCTAAAGCCCCATGAAGAGATTAGTGAAGCAGTAACTGGTACCGTTTTACATTGTCTCAACTGGCCAACGTTTTGAGGATATAGTCATTAAAGACTGAAAAAATCCATTTGCCGAGCCATTGATGCGGAAAACCGACGTTGAATTTGAAAAGCAAATGCCACAGGCCTTCTCGATCAAGACGTTGGTAGAACTCCTCAATTAAAGTGAATCCAAGGAACAATCTCCGCAAAGAGTAATGAGCGATGCGTGGCCTTAGAATATATCACACGGATTTAAATTCAGTTTGTTTCTCGCATGACCATTATCGATTTTTCCATCGTGAAATTTAATGCTTGCAGGCTCTTGTTGAATGCAATTTTGAAGCTTGCCAACTTGAAGAAGTACTCGTCGAAAACAATTTCAGACAGTTCGCATTGCTATGTGACATGGCATTGGCCCCGCATTCATTGCATTCTCGATCCGTATACGTGCGAAATTTCATAGCGGACAAACGCGTGAGATGTATCTTGTTTCCTATCTCTTGACAATCATTCACACAAAGACCATTTGCTGTTCATTCGCTTGGTGTAGTGCGAGCTGTGGATAAAGCATAACCGATTACGAAATGAGTTTTTGGTTCATTCGCTCGACTCGTTCCGTCCGTGCAAAAAAAAAAAAAAAGTCCATTGGGAGAGTGTAAACAACGCTGCTAATGTAGCATGAATGTCACCCTATTCTATCGATATCTGTTTGGAAGTGATATATTTAGAACTATTTCTATACTCCGAAAACAAACGTTATTGCTGGTGAAATAATTTCAGAAGGATTAACAAATGAAAAAGTGCCCATTCTGAATGGTGAAATTCCACTTTATCATTCCTGCTTGAAGGAAGACATAACTTTCAATTTGATCTTAACATGGCTATTTGTAAACAGCTTTCTGGCGTTTTCTTCAATCCCACTTATTCCTTCTGGGTTGAAATATCTTTGTTTATCAGTAATTAATTGATTGGATTAGCAATGATCATCAATGCGAGCAATGCATTTTGGAAGATGCTATCAACTTCCTAAATATGGTAACTAAACAGGGCTTTGTCAAAAAACGAGCAATTCACTATTAATGGTTTTGTGAACTGATTAATGCACTGGTTTTTAGTTTTTTTCAACTCACGCCACACAACATAGTGTTAGAATGCTCTCATAACATCATAATATTGGTTGCCTCATTTTCGGAATAAAAGAAACCAGTCATTCACTGAAATACACTGTACCACTTGAAGTTAAAAGGACATAGATTTTTGGTGGGAATCAATACGATTCAGGTGTTAATCAACTTACTGTTAAATTCCTTGGCTTTTTATTAGACATGGATGATGGAAGGAACTTTAACACAAAGCGGCAAACCTGTTGAAAACGTTGGTTAAATGACTATATGTGTGGATTGATTTATCGTCGCATAATTGGGCACACGCTATATATGGATTTGAAGTATTAGTTTTTTTTCTATGTAACTACAATGTATGAATTCCAGCTAACGGTTATTGATCATGCTTAATGCAAGGATAGAATTGCACACTGTTACATATTGTCAATAGTTGTGAAAAATGGCAAAAATATGCTGTTGAGGACGGAACATCTTTCTTACAGCTATATTGGCTCAATCCAACCAATGGTGGCACAGTTCGGAAATAATGGTTAGAAGAAGCTGTGTCTGTGATTTTATCTTTGCCTTGCTTCTGGAAAAGTTATTTAGGAGAAGCTATTTCCTGCTGTGCTCGTGCACCATTCCCTTAATGTCTCCACGTCTCCTAGAATGATTTATAGTGTGACTTATATTTTAATAATAATACCTTTTGAAATGTAGTTCAGCATGTCGTTTCTGCGGATATTTATGGCTTAGCGTATTGACGTTCAACCCTTTGAATATTGAGATGGCATTTATGTGCGCTGCTTTTCAAGTTGACAGGCCGAAGTACCCACCTGCTGCGACAACCTTATTAAAATGCACATGCGTCTGCCCATATCTCCACAGTTAGTTCAGTTTATTGGGACCGAAATTAAAATGTATTATAAGGCTACCGAATGCTATATAGCAAATATACTGAAATCTCAACATTGTCTATACCAAATGTTGCAAACGTTTAAGCAAACATCATGTTGGGCGGAATGCTTTTTTTTCTTCTGGCCTTCACTGGACAACAGATAAATTAAACATGAAAATGTTAGATCTTTTTCTTAATTTGATAGTTCATTGCAAAACAAGTCATGCATGGGTTAATAATCGAATTAAGCTTATATTTGTGGCAAGTATGTGCTGTCTCTGCACTTAGTTGTTTTCATCATTTGTCATTTTTTTTTTGGTATGTCCATGAGGCTTTGGTTTTTTAAATGCTGGCTTTCATGTTCAGTCAAGTCTAGCAAATCAGACGACCACTCTTGAAAAACGAAAACTTATTGGGTTAATCGCCATGAGATGAAAGTTTGACAGCGTTTCAGGGAGCCACTATTAATTTCGTTTTTTTTTTTAAAGATCCCAAGTTTTCTGCAGTTTTTAAAAATTTCTATTGCAATGAATGATCTTATAAACTTTATAGCCAATGAGAATGTCCAGTAACAACTGCCTTTATGCTGTTACATAAGACATCGTAAATTAAGGATTCACTGTGAACATCGGTTTCATGCGGTATTCTACCACACCATAATTCAAGATTCCTTAACTGCAGCATCTTTTCTCATACTTTATTATTTTACGGTAGCATCTTTTCGTAGTCCCTACCCTTAAGGACACGCTAGTGGCATTAGTAGACCGACGCTTTTATGAATGTCACCGGCCTTGGGAGTCGTAAAATAAGCTAACTGCAGCTGGCAATTTTAATTTTTCAGTAATGCCTGCTTTAGAAACATGGGGGCACAGGTAATTACCAAGGCTTTTAATGCGAGGGTTTTGCAAAATTCACATCGTGGTCAAGTTCGGTGAGCTGGAGCGAAAAATGCAAATGCAAGTGCCAATGCGTCGGCCCTAGGGATTCCATATTACTCGGGGTTTCAGCTATCCGGATACTCTGATATTGGGCAACTTGGACCCTGATTGAACTAATTTTCTCTGACCAAACGCTTCCAAGCTAATGTTATCCAAGTTAGTTGATTTCGTACATTTGAAAACGAATCGGAACACAATTGCACATTGCTAATTGGCAAGTCAACAGATTAAATGTTTTCTTTATAATAATGAACTTTATCTAATTTAATAAGGTCTGATTAAAGTCAGTTTACACGCATCCTGATTTGCGTAATCACACCATCATCATGAATCTCTTATAATGGGAAGAAATTATTGTTCCGGTGTTATTTTTAAAATTATATATGCGTTTCAAATAAAAATAAACTAATGTAACAAGTCCAGTATCTGAGGCTTAAATATGCATAAGCTAATAAAATATATAAAAAATTACTAGAAACATGAAATCAAATTTATTCGTGAAACGAATCAGCATTTTTGGGAATTACTGGAAGCCGGCATTGCTTTCGCGGCTTCACCACGTCGATGGAATTAGGTAATGGAACACACTATATTTGGAATGTTTTATGGATTTATCCAAAATAAACTTTAAGAAAAATTGTTTTAGTTAATGTTTGAATGGAATATCAATGACGTCAACTTGTAAGTTGATGGAACCTGATATATGTTTCATTCGGTCTTAAGATTAGGAAATGGAAAATTGCATTGATGCTTGAAAAAAATGTTTTCCGTTACTGCTATCTGACATGAGAATGTTAAGAAACTCGCTCAAAAACCACGGAGTTAGATAAATAAGACAAATGTGAACACAATTGTACATGTGCTAATTGGCAAAGTGAACAGGCTCTCTTTCTAATAATTAACTTTAACGAATCAGTAAGGTCCATTTCAGCGCATCCCTATCCTTTACGTGTTATTTCCATCGTGGTCGAGTACGTATAGTAGCTGACATTGGATTCCCTAGTCGGCCCCAATAAAGCGTCTTGTGAGACTGCTGGCTGCATGGACAGAGTGTGTGCATGTGGTGGAACAAGGGAGGCAGGCAAACGAGCGTTTGACTCGTTGAAAGCCAGATCTTCCCTCGCGACTCTGCTGCATTTGGCATTCGGCTGTGACCGAAGATAGATATTTGTTCTAAGAGATGCTCTCCATCAGTGCTGCATGACGGGCTCGGAGGAAGAGGAGCCGGCAGGAGAGGAAGAATGGTGGTGCGAAAAGGTCAATACGGCCGTTTTCTCGGTATTGTGCTTGTGTATCGTTGCCTTCGTTATCTTCGCTCCGTTAATTCATTTTATGATGCCTAGTTAGTAAAACTTGATCGTTGTTATGCCGGAGCCATGGAACTAAGTTTGTGATCATTTCTTGGATGCTACCGACAAACTTTGCACACATTTCTGCTCAACTTTTTCACCATATGACAGATTTGTATGGAGTGATCCATATTTGCTCGGATTTAGTAGTCACCTTTCATATTTCTCAATGTTAGCTGTGTGCATTTTTGGGAATTACTGGAAGCCGGCATTGCTTTCGCGGCTTCACCACGTCGATGGAATTAGGTAATGGAACACACTATATTTGGAATGTTTTATGGGTTTATCCAAAGTAAACTTTAAGAAAAATTGTTTTAGTTAATGTTTGAATGAAATATCAATGACGTCAACTTGTAAGTTGATGGAACCTGATGTATGTTTCATTCGGTCTTAAGATTAGGAAATGGAAAATTGTTTTCCGTGACTGCTATCTGACATGAGAATGTTAAGAAACTTTCATTTTTTTAAAAGATGTAATATTGGAAAGTTTTATAGATATTAACCCAGGTTTTATCTAAGAAAAGCTTTTTTTAATAAAAAAAAACCACTTGTATCCAAGGTAACTTGATGGAACTGGATATATTCCGTCTTAAGATTAGGAAAAGGAAAATTGTATTAATGACTTGAAAAAATTATGTAGTGTTTAATAAGTAGTATTGCAGCATGCCGAAATAGTATTTCTATAAGAAGCCATGGGCAATTTTAGCTTTCGCAAATTTACATCGCAAACGATACACATTATTGCTTTGTTTCATTTATATGTTTAAAAATAATGATGTACACGTGTATATGCTGATGGTATGTTGAACTGGCGTATGGCTTAATACAAAAGTAGTTTTAGAAATACATGTGTGCATTAAGCGCAATGTGCGCTGGTATCTCGGATGCTCGGTAGCTTGGATGAGTTATAATATCGGGAATTATGCTTAAAATTCGTGTTAAACACTAGTTAGTTTATTTGAGTTTTCCTGCCGCGTCGGGAAATTGGCGGTAATCGGGTAAAACATTTATATAAAAAAAACGCTATCTTTTTCAAGTTCTTGAAAAATGCTCAAACTTTTTGGAAAAATATTGTGGTAATTAATCGTGAGGTGTCATTGGAGATTGAAGGGATGAGCCTTGAAAATTTTTAATTTTTTTCCAGCAAGTTTACTAGAAGCCCTGATGCAGAAATGTGTGTACCAAAGGGATTATAAAAAGTATAGACATATTTACAAATTATATAAAATTTGTTTGTTCCATTTTGAGCATCCATTTTGAATTAAATTGTATTTTAAAAAAAATATTCTATTGCTGTTGGTATATTTCTACATAATTTCGCAGAATATTATCTTTTATACAACCATGCACCATTTGTTTACCAATTTCCATTTCGCCAATTTAAGCCATTTAATGAGTCTTGATACGCTTGACATTTTCCAGTGAATTTGCTGGATACCCTAATATTCTCATACAATTACAATATTATTCTCTCATTTTCAATATTGCGTGAATCAATCAAGCTCATTAAATGGAATCTGGCACAAGCTCATCTTTAATTTTCTAAATTTTGCTATTTAGAAATCGTCTATAGGTCACTTTTAGCCTGTTTTGATGCTGAAAAAACATGTTTTGTTCGTATCCTGGCTATTGAAATTTCAATTTTTTGTATACATGCAGTATATTCCAACTGCAACGAACTTGCTGTTGTGTTAGATAATGCTCACACGCATTGAATTGCAGAATTAATAATTCATCATTTTCTTTATGTTTCAATTTATATGTATGTGATTGCATAATTCATTTTAAGTGTTGAGTTTCTCTTTTTTTGTGTTAACGTTGCAGTTTGTCTTGCATACATGATATACTAAAATGTAAAAATATGTGCCCTCTACAGAGACGTGTTTATGTATAGCAGATTTTGATTTCCCACATACAGTGCAAATCCTCTTTAGTAATTTAGAGGAACATATGAATTGCAAACCTGGAAGGCCTGCCCTTTGTTGATTATTAAGTTTTAGAGCTTGTTTCACTCATGTAAATGTACTTTTGTCCCGTTCGTGCTTTTCACATTTTGGATGATTTCCAGCAAGGGGATGAAAGTCCCAGCTGCAATGCAGTTTGTTTTTCATGCAAATTGTTTCCCTAATCAAGATGCAAATATCAGTTTGATGTGATTCGTCATTATGATTAATGTTAGATGTTAGAAGTGAATGTGGTCATGTTTTATTTGGTGATATGTGTATCTGAGAACAGTTGGACCTAAGTGTATATATGTTTGGTTCAATTAATTAACAAATCTTTTGTTTATATGTAGTGATGTAGGTCACCCCCTATAAGAATAGGCTGTAATGATTACCTTAATGGCATGCTTTTAATTAGTTTTATTCAACTTGAATACATCCTAGACTGAGCTTTAGTGCCTTTTAACATTGATTTTTTTTAAGATAGCCGCTTTTGGAGTAGTCCTTTAATTCGAAAGAGGCCAATTTGACAAAATACAATGCCAAAAGGCCCATCATAATGCACATATATTGCAATATCAGACAATAGAGAAAAATAGAGAAAATGTTACTTAAAAATCCAATATAAATTTTAATATTACAGGCAGTAATATCATTTTTAATGTAAATCGTAAGTTAAAATTGCATGGAGTCGGTGGGTTTCACCATGGCCAGTTACTTACTTAATCGGCCATTAAATATCTTTTATAACGAAAATTCCTTTAACACTCGTTATTAAACTGAAAATAGGAAATTTGGTGATCTTCAGATTTGACCAATTACTTCATCGACCTTTACATTTTCATTTCTTAAATGACAGGGAATGCCTAAAGCTTGGTATGAATAACAATTACAAACATGTAAAATATATGAATTATTCAATTTAACCTGATAAAACGATACTTGGATTTGCACATCTCAGTGAGGGTACTTGAATATCAAAAAACGAAAAAATAATTTTACTAAAGGTTGTGGGAACCCTGGAAAAGTGTCACGGAAAACAGTTTGAATACGGCTTATCTTGTAAGTGCTAAACCTATGCTGAGCAGCACAGTATGAGCAAAAATTACTACTTTCATGACTTTTTGGATGTAAGTTAAATGCACATAACTTATAAATTCCATACGTACAAGGGTACAAACATGGACGATGATGAATTATTGATTTTTCTTGATATATTAACTCTCACACACTTATTAATTTATCATAGCCTAGAATCTTGTTTTGCTTGCCATGAAATTCATGATGATAAACGGGCCATGCTTGTGCTCTTTGAACAGAACTAAAATATTTTCATTAAATATTAAAATTTAATAAATGTATCATCTGGGGATTTTATTCACTCAGTGATTCCTAGATAAGATGGAGCTCTGGCAGGTCAAACAATTACTAAGTTTTAGAAGCATTGTATTGGATGAAGATTTGATCCTTGGAGAATCAGCTTACACTCACCATCAGCACCATCTAATAATTATTATTTGCCTTCACATGGGTGGCTAGCAGCCATAGCGTGGATGGAATTCCAGCTTCCTAAGGCTGTTCAGCCACCTATTTGAAACTCTGGTGCTATCGGCATTCACACTTGTAAGCATTTTCAGCATTTGTCATCTCTTGTTACCGTTTAAGTAACGCCCATTCGATGTTTTGATTTCTCTCGCCATATTCACATTTAGTTGTTTATTTTTGCGATGTGTTGTTATCAAATATATACAGCACATCTCCATTTGATAGCCAAAGGGTCTTTTCCTAAAATGTACCGTTATGCTTTTCTTGTGCCATCTACATGTATGATGCATAGTCGCTCAGATTTCCGTGAGTTTTTTTTATTTCTAGTGGCGGAAAAATTGGCTTAAAGCAGAATAATATACATTCGTCGTATAAAACCTTGATACCATGTATACTGTCTGTTACATGCAGTGGATGCACGTTTATTCTTTAAAGTGGCTTTTACGGTAGCTATGGTATATCCCAGTGGGAATATAGAAAGAGCTTTACATATAATTCTCTCAGAGAAAGGGATTTAGTTATGGAAATTGGTTTATTTTGAGGAGTTTTATGATCCTTTAGGCATGTGCGCTAAGAAAACGAGCGGGGGATCCATCCATACGCAAACCAAATAGGTGCTTGCTTTTGGCATGTGTATCTGAACTATTAACCTATGTTAACTTGGTGTTTTTATCCTTTTGATTTAATTTCAACCTAATCCTAATACTAAAGTAATTTGTAATTAAGACTTGAATAAATTAACATTGCCAGTCTTTAGATTTGTGGATCAACCTTTTAGCAAGGTCTTAAATTGTTTAATATGACCATTCGTTGGATAAATACGGTTTATACATCACTATACAGGGTGTTTAATTTATCATGATCTGTCCAGTATCTTTTAAAATAAACAGTAAATCATAAAAGATATCAGAATGCAAGATTAATATTATCAATTTTTGAAAGACTTAAGTTTAATGGAATAAATAATTAATGCAGCATTTTTTAGCTGCATTATATGTTATGTGTTTTAATGCCTTAGTTATTTGAAATCTGCTTTAATCGCCAATTAACGTTATACTTAAGTGGTGTATTTTAAAATTGTAAGACAAGGTAGGACTGGTTGCGGTTTTATCAAAATTTTGTCAAAAAATTAATGCCATCAGGGAAAGGATGCTTATTGATTGGATTACTTTTAGTAATACTTAAAAATAGGATTTCATTTTTGTCCCTGTAATTTAATGAACGTTGTACCTTTAGAAAGAAAGCTTTTATTAAAATTGATGGGACCTCCCTATAGGTTTCATTCCTTAATGCGAAGAAAGTCTGTGTGAAATAATTCCATTAGTGGCTTACACATCCTCAAATGAACTTTTCGTGTCGCTTCTATATTAGTAGAGTTACAACGTTCAATTTTGTTAAAATCTGATTATATCCTCCAATATCCGTTGTCGTCCTTGTCTTGCGTTTTGCACATGCTCTTTTTCTCCATGTAAGAACTGAGAGTATATTATAGTTGCCAAACTTGCTATGTCAAAAATTCCCAACGAAGATAAATCCTTCCGCGGTGCACTGATGATATGAGCTGCCATCAATAACTGCAATTTTGAAAACGTTGTAATTAAGAGGATTTTTATGATGAACTCATTAAATTCGTTAGCTTTCTATTGCTCCTTTTCTTTCATTTGTTAATGGGCTAGTCATTGAAAGCGCTGTCTAATTTGTCATTTGTCAAAAAAAAAAGAAAAAATATATTCAAACGATTTTTTTCTCCTGTTTTCAAAATGACACATCATCGATTATCAATTATGTATAATTTGACACGTATATAGGATTTTCCTAGTACTTAGTGCTTTCGTTGATCTCTCACATTAGTTTAGAAAAGTTGTCTGTCATATTTTGTGATGTCAACAATCATTGATATTTTATGACTTAAGCCTTCACCTCATTTACAGAATCCAGTGTTTTAACTTGAACAACTTGTACATGCTAGATGATGTTTTCTGTAAAGTTATTTGACTTGACAGTGATGTAAACAATCACTGTAAAAACGCTGAAGATTTATCACAGACAGAAGTAATTGAAGAACAGAAGTTCCTTGTTGTTTATTTCATATTCCTTCTAAACTTGATAAAATCAAAATAGTGAAAAATATTTCAAAATTATTATTCGAAATATATAATGCATGATGAATATTTCATAATGAACTCGTAAAATCTATGCTTAATTGACTTTTTAGATAAGTTATTTCATGTATGACCAGCTTTATTGCTGAACAACTATGACTGATTTTTGTCAGTTTTAAATTGACATAAAAGGCAAGCTTAAAATGAATGTAAGTGCTCTACTGAAGGTAGAATCTGGATTTACATTATCCTTTAGGACACATTGTTCTGCGCGTATATATTGGATTTAAATATTTCACACGCGTGAATCATTCCACAGAGGTTTCGCTCCAGATGTAGAGAAACATGTTACATCTCTCGAAAGTAATTTATGTTGTAACTTGTACTTCATACTTTTAAGCATTTCATGTCTTTTGGGATATGGATTTTTTTGTTATTTTTGTCATTTAGTAAATTTATGTACGTCAAATTGTTCTTTAGGGACCAATTAAGTTTCTATTGTTTTCTAGAATCACAGTGCCTTTATTAGCATTGTTTATTTTCATCTTGCACAGATGCATTATACATGCGATAGCTTTATTTCAACCAATACAGATTTTGACGTACATGTACACTGACAGCACAAAAACAATGATATAAATCATGGGATGAAATACGAAAATGTGTTTTATACGAAAATCCTTGACTGTTTCAAGCAAGAGGGATATTCCGACCATCATTGTTATGTTCATTTCTTATTGTTTTTTCTTCCAATAATTTAACTTTAAACCGGCTGTTTTAAAATAAAATCGAATTGGAAGTTTGTGATAACCACAAGCTTTAATCATATTTTCTCCCAGAATGTTGGTAATGCACATGCAAATGCATTTTTATTAAACATGACATTACTGCTAGGTTGCAATACGTAGAAGATAAAAGCCGTTTTGACGTTCTTATATATATGAAAGTTTGAATTCTATCTGACGTTTTTTTTATTGAGTGCCTTTATTTCTATTGGAAGAGTGAGTGTCATTTCCTTGGACAGGAAACATTAACGTAAATAGTCACGTTTCCATGACAACATCCAAACTTGAATTTTGGAATTTCGCCATTAACATGAATAGTTGCGGTAGTAGGATTCTTTAAGCTCCATATTGGGGAAATCATTATTTTTTTTTCTTGCTTATGTAAAAGTAGTATTTAGTTTTCTTGTAAGGCTGACAAACGTGAACTTTTAACAAACATAAACGTACTAGTCTTTTGACATCGTGAACTTGAATATGCTGTGGAAAACTAGCATAATTTTAGATTTTATGCTTTTATATCAGAATTTTTATACTTGTATACTTTGGTAGAGATTATCTCTTTTTTTTTATTAAAACGTTTCCCTTGCAAGTGATCTCGCTTTTGAATTTAGCATGGCCTATTTTACATTTTATCTTGGTTAAACCTGACATTTACTGTTTCATTTATGGCCACTAAGTAGAGGATGCAAAAAATATTCTATTTTTAATGTATGATTTATGTTATCTAATTTGACTGTCTAGGAATGTCTTATACTCCTAACTTCAAGACGGTCTGCCATGTTATATATATATATATATATATAACACTTACACAAATAATGTACTGCTTCTGTAATAAGCACGGACTGAGTTATTGTATTACTTAAAGGCTAACATATTTTTATAATAATAATAACGGTGGTAGCAATTCAAAATAACGTCATGGTTTGAATACGGTCCTATGGAGACTATGGATCCTATGGAGGCATGTTTTCAGACAATGATTTCATTGAGGATTTTAACACCCAAGCAAATATTGGAACAACTGGAATCATTTACAGTAGCGAATTGAATTAATCGGGTTTATTACCCTCCTAGAATTCTATTAGAGTTCATTAGAGATTGTGAATCTTCACAAGATGCAAAGCCTAATTGTGAGCAGTAAATGGGACGTAGATCCATGATTAGAAATTATTCAAATCTATTTCATCCGTTCTCAGTTCTGCACATTTCATGAAAATCATGGCTTCAAGCATATTAGCTATGGACTGATGACGTCAAGTTGTGCAACGCAATCAATATACATCTTGATATATTTGCTTGTTTTTCTCGCAGTGGCTTTTAGCACTTTAGTATTAATGGAATTTCAGTAAATCTATGGAAATGTAACCTCGATAGAGCTGTATTTTGACATGTTCAGTCGTTTGATTAATGATAGTGCGTTTAGGAAACATTAATAAAGTATAGATTTGAAAGTTTGGAGACCCACGCATTTTGAGTTTAACACTGTAGAGGCAGTTTTCAGTTGTAGAAAAAAAATGTATTTTTCTTAAAATTTCGGTTTAATTGGATTTTTCAGATCACTGCAATCATTAACCTTTATTTTATGCTTGGATACTCTTCTTTCAACCGCATTTGGTAATTGGTCGATGCAGCGAGTCGGACCTTAATTGCAAAACTGATGTCTGAGACGAAATGCATTTCTACGCACATGTACATGAAATGTAGCTACTAGATAAGATCGTAAAATGTAAAACCCGGAAATTAAAAATTGGGAGCTCTGAGAAATTTGTCATGCAAATCTAGCTTTGCCAGTGCTCAAGCTCTGCGGATAGTTGATGGCTTTGATTTATTGATCTGGATTGAGCCAGAACGTAAATGCTGAAACCGCTACCCTTTCAGTTACCTAATGGATATTTCCTGTTTTTCCTAATCATTCCTCGACTTTTGGGAATGGCATTTTTATGAGAGGTTGCGGAAACATGCAAGTTTGTGCAACAATCTGTATGTGGTGCTTCTGTGCTCTATCTATAGCGACACTTTTTGTGACCATTATATAACCCTTTAAATATACATCTTTATTGTTGTGGTGGAAAAGATAACTATGGTATTGTGTGTTCTGGTTCCTGTATATATATGAAGCGATGCAAACATTTGCTTAAAGGTTGTTGCCAGCATAAACTGAAGCAATCTTTCAGCTTGAATCTTTTTTTTTTTCTGCCATTATTTGAAGATTGGAATTGTAGAGAAAAAAAAGCTGATCATGCTCGAATACATGGCGCGCTTTTATGGATCTGGCTATTTGGAGTTGGATATGTTATGTTCCTATATTATGCTTTAAGCAAGCATACTGACAAGTTTGGAAAAGCAGTGCTTCATTTTGTTGCCAATAAAATGAATAATGTAAAGCAATATATCACAGATTAATAATATTGTTTATCTATGTGCATATTGAATGGATTTTTAAAGTAACTTCTGCAGCCATAAACAAACATTTTGAAATATATGCCACTACTAGTTCAATTCTGTGTTAATTGGTTCAAAAGTCTATTCAAAACTGCATCAAGTCAATTACTACATTATATACGCTTATGCGTTCAAAGTGTATACAAATGATGACTGAAATTCATTTTTTTTATTATGTTTCTTTCATTAAAAGTTGCTGTAAAAATCAAACTTATTTTGGGATAAAATATAATGAAATTGACTAAATTATTAAAGAATAATTACAGGAATTAATTATTGTTACTTTTTCATTGTAGATATAGCAGCTCTCCCAAGCCTAAATCTTGCCTAGTTACTCGGGTTGGACAGCTCAGCTTGTGCGCTGCCACTGTGAGTGTGAGCTCTGACTGCTCATCATCGAATTCTAGCACACCCAAACACAATCCTCAAAACTCGGGACCAAGGAATAGGTAAGCCGACTTGTTTAAAAGCCTTGTGTTATTCGATCGCCATTGATTTATTAACTATACGAATTTTAATATAGGTCACGCAATCAGTCTCATCTGGGCCCTGCACGTAATCATCCCCAAGACCGTTGTATTTCAAGCACCGGTGAAATTGACTGCCAGTCTTCATCGCTGGTGGCCGGTGGCGCCACCAGCTTGTTTCCAGCGACGAGTAGCGATGATCGCATCACCCTCGTTGTGGATAATACACGATTTATCGTGGATCCCGCTATCTTCACTCAGCATCCGAATACGATGCTCGGAAGGTCGTTGTTTCTCACCATCGCTTCAACATTTCCCTCTGTTGTATTGACACCACTCGTAATGCCGGTATTTGCGTTTACAGGATGTTTAGCTCATCTTTGGAACACAATTTTGTTCGGACGAATGAAAGGGGAGAGTACGATGTAGCCGAAGGCATTTCTGCAACAGTATTTCGAGCAATACTTGTACGTAAACTGGCCACCGTGTATTGTTTACATTACCTCCAAAGAAATTTAACAAGACTTATTAATAGGTATTTTTTAATTTATTAGGATTATTATAAATCTGGTATTGTTCGTTGCCCTCCATGCGTGTCCGTTCCAGAATTAAGAGAGGCATGCGATTACCTTTTAATCCCTTTCGATGCTCAGACAATCAAATGTCAAAATCTCAGTAAGTTTATTTGAAAATTAATGACATTCATGGATTGGTTATTTCCCCCCACTAACCATTTTTTTTACTTCACACTTTAGGAGGACTTTTACATGAATTATCAAATGAAGGTGCAAGACTTCAATTTGAAGTTTTTCTGGAGGATTTAATAATGCCTGCTATGGTGTCAAGTGCACAGGTAAGTTTCGTAATTTACATGAATTAACATGTGAATTTTAATATATTTTTAATATGCTAAACTTATATTAAATTATTTTCAGAGGGGGGATCGTGAGTGTCACATTGTAGTTCTTTTAGATGATGACGTCGTGGACTGGGATGAGGAATATCCACCCCAAATGGGGGAAGAATATTCGCAAAGTAAGCGATTTGGGGATAATTAGCTTGTGAAATTTTATTTTATCACCTGTTGATTCAATGTTTTTTTTTTTGTGCTATTAGTTGTATATAGTACTGCCATGTATCGCTTCTTCAAATATATCGAAAACCGAGATGTTGCCAAACAGGTACTAAAAGAGCGAGGATTAAAGAAAATTCGCTTGGGAATTGAAGGTAAATTATTTAAAAGCCTGATTGTTCTGTTTAGAAAGTATAGGGTTTTATAGGATTTTAAAAGTAGCGATCCCTCTGAGTTCTTGAATTCATTTTTTAAGGTAAGGGGTTTTAAGTTATTTTTAGTGATAAGCATTGTTTTTCAACTAGCATGCCACTTAAGTTTGTCGGAGGATGGTTGGTTTATCGTTTACGTACTAATTGTAAATAGAAAACATTACAAATATTCATGCTAGAGCGGCAGATTATTTTAATGAAAACGTAATTTTTTTTTAATTCATGTGAAAATTAGAGAAACCTACATTATTTTTCTTCACCTTTCCTTGAATAACTTTCGACGTGCTGGGATAATTTTGGTTCATTATTCAGTGTATTTATGATACTGTATTTATGTATAGTTTATTTTACTTATAACACGCAAAAGTGCATCCACCTTGCTGAATTTATTCTCACAAATATAGACTGCCTTCCATATGATCATGTCGTTTCTAGAAATTATAAATCCCTTTATATATATATAATTGTTTACAATAAATTGTGTGGATTTTAAGGCTACCCCACTTATAAGGAAAAAGTGAAAAAGCGAGCAGGAGGACGACCTGAAGTGATTTACAACTATGTACAACGCCCTTTCATTCGCATGTCATGGGAAAAAGAGGAAGCAAAGAGCCGACATGTGGATTTTCAGTGTGTTAAGAGCAAATCTATTACGAATCTTGCTGCTGCAGCTGCCGACGGTGCATTGGAGCCCGTCGTCACTCAACCTCCCGAAGGAGCCGTCGGAGGACTAGACGAAGAGGCTGCAGCAGGGATAGTCGCAGCCCCTCAGCCATCGCCAAACGAACCATATCCTGAAGTTCATCTGCCTCCAGAGGAATTATCATAAAAGCGCATTTGGATAAATACTCTGCCTTCCCTACAAAGGTGCTGATTGAGCCGGAAATCTGCCAGATTTTTGCAAAGGTATTTGGCATCCTCATCTTGCTAACGATATTTGGAGCTTTGCATGGCAGTTTCACTTCAGGCCAACGACAAGAATGTTCCACGGAAGTCACAAGGACGTCACAGTTTTTCCAATTTTGATCCTGGGTGCTACATCACTCGTGAGTCTGATCACCTTGTCGAGTATGGCAATATTCAACATAGCAGTTGCATGAGTATGAATGAATGTACACGTATCATACGCAATTTCCTAAGCGAGATTTTTTCCACTAGATTCAAATTTTAAAGAAACGTTCTAGTATCGAAGCTTGATAGTTTTGTTTAATCGGGGGGAAAAAAAGATGAAGTACTGGTGCTGTATCCTCTTTAGTAACTCAATTCGCCAGAGTTCACGTTCTTTTTTTTATTTGTATCCGACATCTTTGAACTTGATATGAATTTGGAATTTATTTAGCGGCTTAAAACAATGGCCAAAGGAAAAACCGATATTCCTTCTTTTTCTTGTTATGATCACCTGTGCTCCGTGCAATTTACCACAACCTTTAAATACAGGTAATCGTTAACGTTTCCACTTCTTTTTTTTCTGATATTTTAATTATATAAGATGATCACCCAATCTCGTTTCACTTATGTTAATTCTTGCCATGTTTGCATGGGTTTGGCATTGTAAATGATATGCCTGATTTGTGATATGTATTCATAGTTTATTGAAGCTTTTCTCAATTATAAGACAAAAACATATTCTTATTGCTCTACAAGTAAGTTAATCCTAACTAATTTCCTGATTTCATGACTAGTATTAACGAAATAAAGCTTTGAAATATAATAACTGTTATGTATTTTTTGAGTTTAGACGTTAAAAGAAACAGGAATGTATTTTTCCCTGCAGCTGAACGAAGGTACTCGTTATTCCACAATTGAAATTCATGAAGATTAGCTTTTTAAAACGAGCATCTATAATTATATTAATGATGGGTTTCAATTACTTTTGCAATAATGCGGAAAATATTATAAACCATTTATTTAGTGCAGTGGTTTTCAACTTGTGTGCCGCGGATTTGAGGAGGGTTGAATTATTTGTATATGAACTTGTATGTGCCATATATGGCATTGTATGGACCTTGTTTAGCATTTAATTAATCATATATAGTCATTATATGTCATATTTCGCCACTGAATGGTCTTATAGGAACCATATTTAGCCATTGAATTGCTATATATGGACTAGTCTAAAATTTCGATTTTCCATTTAAGACAGACATGTACTGTATAGTCAAGTTGTCTCATACATGGCCAAAATGTACATAGGAACACACGCGACCAAACTTTGGCATTTAAATGATCATACAAGGCTTTTATACGGCCATATAAGTATGTTCAATTTCTGGTCTAGCCACATGCACAATAAGTCATTTTTGCTCATACATAGCACGTATGTATTTTCTACCAGGGTATTAGTGTGCCTCAGCGATTTTAGTTCCGTTTTCAGTGTGCTGCGACAATTTAAGACCTTTTTTTAGTGTGTGGTAAGTTGAAAAAGGTTGAAAAACACCGATTTAATGGTGAAGTGTTGACTTTTCTGACTGTAAAATTACTTAATTTTTTCAAGTAATGACAGACGTTTTAGACATGAACTTACATGTTTGTGGAGCGAGTACGAGTTAGATCACGTATAGCGAAATACACAATTTGCTGTTTTAAATGAAATAAGAGGGTGTAAAGTTGTTTAGAATACAAAGCAATTGTTGGAAGTGTACCATTTTTACGTGTGATGAAATGAAAAAAAACAAGTTTGTTTGTCATGATAATTCTCAAAGAGCTGTGACTTTGCTGTGCTTACATAATTTTTATTGGCTTGAAAAAGTTGTCTTAATCGATTGTATATATGAATGAAGTTGTTTATGGCTGATGATATTTGCTTTCTGAATGTGAATTAATTCCTTGATGGAGAGGAATATCAAAGGATTGAACGTATTGTAGCGATTTGAAATTGGTGCAAATTTTGAAACAAACATGGGAATATCCTGGATATGCGCCAAACAAGAGCAATAAGATTTTATGTGTAATGATTACTTTGGTTTTTATTAAACGAATCCAGAAATTCTATACGGAATTTCACTTACATCAGCCAAAGTTTACATAAACAAAAAACCACAAATCGCACTTATGATATGCCGGGAGAGTTCTTCTAAAAATGCTCGAGGACATGTTTCTTCCTATCTACTAATTATTTCAAACTCCTAACAACTTTTACAACCTTTATGCTCCATTATTTTTTGTTCAAAATAAAATCATAGGATGATTGCAATGCATAAGTATAGTTAATAAGTATGTGGGTGCCAATAATTATTTATAGTTTTTAGATAAATACCAGTTTGCAAAGTCAAGGGCATTTTTATACGTTGAAATTGGTAGTTAAATTTTTTTTGGTTAACTATATTTTGAATCTCACTATCTGGTAAGTTAGTTTTCCGTGACCTAAAGCTCATCTCAGTGCTGTAACAACAGGGTAGCAAAAGGAAGCAATGCTTAGAGGCCTCAGGTTTTAGGGGGTTTCCCGAGGGTCACTATTTCTGTATTTTGTCGTAGGACTACTTTCTTTTCGGTATAGTGTGGTAGTATGGCCAGTAGAGACTAATGACTGTAAAACAGGGTTCAGAAAGTAGGCCCAAAATAAATGTTGCTTATGGGCCCACAAATTGTAGTTGCTCATCTACAATTTTTGGTGGTACTTTGTTGTGATGTGGATTGTGGATGCGAGGTGAATGTGGGTAATTACATGCAACCTACATTTAGAATGTTTGTCAGTTACATATATACACCAGAGTAATTGTTATGGCGCTCATGTGACATTTTTCTTAAAAATCTGCTAAGTTTTTATGTTCATTTATTTCAACCCAATATTACCTAGGAATTAACTTGTGTATATAACTGGTATGCTCAATGCGATCATGGAATCACTATGCTGTATAAATGCCTTACAACTAAATTTATGCTGAAGTCAGAAAAAATAAGTTACCCACGAGTAAATCTGATTTTACAAGATGAAATACCATTTTTAAATCAAATCGATTTAAATATGGCGACTTTTGATTTTGTAAAACATAAATGCATACTTGTATATTTTTGTTTTGTCTTGCGCTGAATTATAGGTTTTCATCAACAGGAAATTTACTTGCTTGAATATGTTTATATTTGGAAGAACTAGAAATGGAGCCTTAATTGGTATATACATGTAATAAGTAAACATGACATCACGATGCAATGCGGTTTATCTCACCACTCGATTAAAATATGTGTGGACTGTAATGTACAATTATTAATAAAATCAAATAAGTGCTTAACATATTTGCTGATAGGAGAGAATTCAGAATTATGTCATCTTTTGAAAAGAACGTAAGTATTGGTTGCAATAAGTTCCAGGAATTACAATTTTGCTTAGTCAGAAAAGCCAAAAGTTTGGGATTTCTAAACACCATATTATTACATCATCAGCCTTTAGCATTGCACCAATTTCTTTAACATGTTCGCAGGCTATTTATAAAGGATTTTAACTCATTAAGTCTACTAGTCACGCTTATGACAGTAATTGTGCATAATAGTCACGCGCGGTTTAACTATGTTTATTTTTTTTTAAAGAAATGATAAATGTTCATAGATAGTAGAAAGCGTGCCTTGCTATTATATTAATATCGCTTAGCAACAGTAAAAAGTGACAGCCCTGTTTAAATCGATGTATATGCGTAATTGCATTCAATTACTTGACGAGGAAACATTTATTAGTTTATTTATTTGTGAAACGATTCCCCGGCCTGGATATGGAGAAAGGACATTGCACAATAACAATAGGTGGAACAAGCATTGCAACATATTCTAAACACGTGCTTGTCAAGCTCCTGTTTATTGCTTAAAATTTCAAGAGGAAACAAAAAAGTCTCAGGTTCATTACTCACACTTTCGTGCAAACAAGAATAAGATTAATAAGAAAACCCATAAAAACATGAATAAGTCATTAGGGACGATTGGTGCACCAATCAAACGGACTTTCCCATGTTCCAATTTCCTTCGTTTGTTATTTTTAATAAACATTTTGCAATTTACTCCACCCATATGTGTATATTGCGCAAATTAAGATGTCGACCTTTCAATGTTAAAGGAAGGATATTTTTTTTTTGAAATTATTTTCCCAGAAAACAATATGGCCAAAGAGCATCCTGATAACTAACACCATTTAATTGTTTATCCGTGATCGGGGCTTATTTAAACCCGTGCGTTTTAACTAGCAGTACTATTCGCTCGGGAACATTTTTTGAACACAGGTTTGAAGAATCAAGAAGAAGCAATCATGAAATACCTTATCGTTTTCGCCCTTGTTGCTGTGATTGTTAGCTTGGTAAGTTAGTTTATCAAATGTGATATTTTATTTAATTATACTATGGTGCATATGATACTTCGGCACGATGCCATTACTTGACTTTTGTGACAACACAATGTTAAATGATGCCTGCATTCAGAAGAAATTTAAATTTCGAATAATTTAATTACTTGAACTTGTTTAGGTCTCTTGCGATTTTGATGCTGATGATATGTGTGAAACGGATGATTACTGCGACTATGACGAATGTTGCATGAAGAGCAGATTTGGCGGTAATAGAAAATTGTAAGTGATCATTTCTCATCTGATATTGGTTGAAGTCTTAAATCTTAAAATATTAGTTAACCTATCATTGTTAACAATTACAAAAAGTAGCAAAATACAGTAATTTAAAATAGTTCAAGTTAATAAAAATATAGGATAGCATATCAATTTTAATTTGATTCAAAATCGCAAATGTTTGGTTGTTTTTTCTCCACTACTTTAACAACGAAAATATACGCTATTTAGTTGTTGTTGTTGCTGTTTTCAGTTAGTATGTTCGAATTCGGATTTTTAAAACTGGAAATGTTTGATTTAAAAATGAGCTTTTCTGTCCCTTATCAGCTGCCAAGACAAGGGAGATGACATTGGAGACCCTTGTGGTGGGGAGTATCATTGTAGCACATGTGATAGAGGTCTTGAATGTGTGAAAGACGCGGTAAGCATATACATGTAGAAAGAGTACATGGGAATACAGCACATTTATTTCCAAAATTTGAACTTTCAAATGATTAAATTATATTATTGGGTTTTTTCAGAGTGGATTTGGAAGATGCCAAAGAAGATCTTTTAACCGTAATTTTTAAATTGGAATTTGATCAAATGCCTGAGATTGCCATACTGTATTCAACATGAAAATATGTGACGCTTCGTTTACTTTTGATTGATGTATTCTTGTATTCTCTTGTTTGGCTTTTATCTTTTTTTATTTGAAATTTTAGTATTATTATTAATATTATCATCATCAACATTGTGATGGAGCATTATTTTGTAATTTGCATATCGTTTGCTTACTCTATGCCAACAAATTTTCTTTGCTCAAATAAAGGTATTATTCACAATCATTTTTGTTGTTTGGATTGGTTTCATTCCAAAAGTTTACTTGAACTCAGAAAAGTTTGTGCTATTTTTGTACACTTCAACATGTGCTCCATTAAGCCGGGTCTCCACCAACACGTACATTGTACGTATATACACGTTTTTACAAATATGTGCAAAAAAGTTTGCTCTCCAGGTTTGTTTCAGCCGCCATTTTGTAAATATATGTAAAAACGGACTTTCCTATGTTCCAATTTCCTTCATTTGTTATTTTTAATAAACATTTTGCAATTTACTCCATCCATGTGTGTATTGCGCAAATTAAGATGTCGACCTTTCAATGTTAAAGGAAGGATATTTTTTTTGAAATTATTTTCCCAGAAAACAATATGGCCAAAGAGAATCCTGATGACTAACACCATTAATTGTTTATCAGTGATCGGGGCTTATTTAAACCCGTGCGCTTTAACTAGCTGTACTATATTCGCTCGGATAGCTGTTATTCGGGTACATTTTTTGAATACAGGTTTGAAGAGTCAAGAAGAAGCAAACATGAAATACCTTATCGTTTTCGCCCTTATTGCTATGATTGCTAGCACGGTAAGTTAGTTTATCAAATGTGATGTTTTATTTAATTATATAATGTTGATTTAAAATATATGGTGCATGATATTTCTGCACGATGCCATTACTTGACTTTTGTGGCAACACAATGTTAAATGATGCCTGCATTCAGAAGAAATTTGAATTTCGAATAATTTAATTATTTTTACCTGTTTAGGTCTCTTGCTTTTATGATTATGATGACGTATGTGACACGGATGATCACTGCGACTTAGACGAATGTTGCTTGAAGAGCAGATTTGACGGTAATAGAAAATTGTAAGTGATCATTTCTCATCTGATGTTGGTTGAAGTCTTAAATCTTGAAACATTAGTTAACCTATCATTGTTAACAATTACAAAAAGTAACAAAATACAGTAATCTAAACTAGTTCAAGTTGATAAAAATATAGGATAACATATCAATTTTAATTTAATTCAAAATTGCAATTGTTTGGTTGTTTTTTTCTCCACTACTTCATCTTTCGAAATTTATAGAAAATTGTCAACAGCACATAACAACGAAAATATACGCTATTTTGTTGTTGTTGTTACTGTTTTCAGTTAGTATGTTCGAATTCGGATTTTTTAAAACTGGAAATATTTGATTTAAAAATGCGCTTTTCTGTCCCTTTATCAGCTGCCAAGACAAGGGAGATGACATTGGAGACCTTTGTGGTGGGGAATATCGTTGCAGCACATGTGATAAAGGTCTTGAATGTGTGTATGACACGGTAAGCATGTTGTATAAAGAGTACATGGGAAAGCAGCACATTTATTTCCAAAATTGGAACTTTCAAATGATTAAATTATATTATTGTGTTTTTTTTTTTTTTTTTTTTTCAGAGTGGATTTGGAAGATGCCAAAGGAAATTTTTCCACCGTAAATATTAAATTTGGAATTGGAATTTGATCAAATGCCTGAGATTGCCATACTGTATTCAACATGAAAATATGTGACGCTTCGTTTACTTTTGATTGATGTATTCTTGTATTCTCCTGTTTGGCTTTTATCTTTTTTTATTTGAAATTGTAATATCATCAAGATTGTGATGGAACATTATTTTGTAATTGTTACTCTATGCCAACAAATTGTCTTTGCTCAAATAAAGGTATTATACATAATCAATATCATACATTTTTGTTGTTCGGATTGGGTTCATACCAAAAGTTTACTTGAACTCAGAAAAGTTTGTGCTACTTTTGTACACTTCAACATGTGCTCTATTAGTTACCCAAATGTGTTCCCACTTGTTCTCAAATATCTCTTCAATCACCGAAATGTTGTATGTTGTCATTCAGTATTCTGCATAATAGAAAGTGCTGTATGCGAAATTTGTTAATGATTAAATTAAAGTTTCGTCCAAGAATATCTGGTCTAAACCACAGGTGTTTGAATTCTTTTCGTCTTTTCATGCCTAGACAAGACTATGTCACGTGATTTCTGACGAAAAATATTTGGGAAAGATTAAGTCAAGGGAAAGCATTGAATGGCCCCATATATTTGTAATGCTTGGAACACTAACTTATAAACTGTCTCATTAAATATAATATTTTATAATTTTTCCCTTACTGGAAATAGCCTAAATATATGAAGTTCATATTAAGGACATATTAAATTACGTGCCATGTATATATATATGTCTGAGACAAATATATATGACCATTTATGAGCAAACATGACATACATACCAGTTTATATGTATATTCATACAGGCTCAAATTATGATATGTCCACTTATGGTCATGTATAACTTTGTCAGATATTCAACTTTTTTATGGATTATAATTTAAAAAACCGACCCATACACTATGTATTTTTATCCTTTTTCTATAAACTAAATGTATTTTAGAAGATGTTGACAGAAATTGAGCTGTGTGACTGCGTAATTTCTTACATTTTTGGTGTAGATTGGAAACAAGGCTTAATTTTAATGTTTTACCAATAGCTGTTGTTTTAAATAGAAAGACATCAATTCTAAGTTATTTTAAATTTGTTACCAATTCTAAGTTTGAATTCGAAGCTGATCACTTCTTCAGAAATGTGCACAAACAGGAAAACATACAATGTGATGTACCAATCATAGAACTGCTTCTATTTATAGTTTATTTCTATTGCTCAAATTAGTTTTTTAACTTTTCCAAGTTAGAGGAAATATTATTTGAGGTTAATTTTCCCGGAAAGCAATAATAGAAGCAGCAAACATCCTGGCGACTAACTTGATAACATAATTTCTTAGTGAATCTAGGATTATTTAAGCTCTCGCGCACAAGCTGGTGCTATACGTGTAATTTATTGCAAGAATTCACAATTATTCTACAAATTTAACGTTTTTATAATGGCAAACATGAAATTCCTTATCAGTTTTGCCATCGTTGCTGTGCTTCTTAACGGAGTAAGTTGACTATATTTCTTATCATTGAAAATTTATTATTGAATTGAAGATGTTTTCCGACATCATGTGATCATGTTCAAATGTAGGTTATTTGCCACTTTGGGTTTGATGATAAAAATTGCCAAACTGACGCTGACTGCGAAAGCGATGATTGTTGCGTGAAGAGCTACAATCCTGTTATAACTTCAAAAGTGTAAGTTCCATTTTTCTAATGGATTTCTAATGGACCTTTATATTCAGCTTTGCAGTTTTAAAACCTAAATCATCCCAATAACAATCATTTTTTAAAATGTTTAGCTGCAAAGACAAGGGAGATGACATTGGTGACAGATGTGGAGGATTGTATCAATGTAATACATGCCACAATGGACTCGTATGTGAACCAGACTCGGTACGAATATTTCTTTTCTACACTTTCTATAGAGCTTTAAAACCTAAATGATATTTGTGAATATTTATTAAACAAACCTATGGTACCGTAAAATGTTGATTAGTATTTTGGCCAGTTTAGGTGATTTTCAAAATTCTGAAAAAATGCTTAATTTTTTATGACCCGAAACTTATAAGGTCAAATAGTATCAAAAACGTAAGCTATATGTAAGCATACATGTCTGATATTTACTATATTGAACTGCATTTATAGATAAAAATTACGAATATGCCATCATTTTTTTCAGAAATCACTTTGGAACAAGTTTCGCAAAGGAACTGGTACGTGTCGAAGGCAAGGTCGTCCTTTCGATCGCATTTAACGCTACTTTCTTCGAACACAGGAAAAATAATATTTGCAGTTAGTTATTGTCGTGTTACCAAATATCGCTGGCAATTTTTTACTGTCTAGTATTTAACATTTTTCAAATGAGAATTCAAGTTTTGATTTATTAAAGATTACATTATGCCATGTTTCATGTGTTTTCTTTAATTCGTTCATTATCATTCTTATTATTTTTGAACCTTCCATTTGATCCTCTAATCATTTTCGTATTTTATCCATTTACAATATATACAGTACGCTTAAAATGAATACATTCATAATAAAACTTGTTAGTCTTGTGTCTAAGGGTTAGAGAATTAGCTTTATTTGATTAGTGGCTTTTAGAGTTTCAACTAACAAAGTGCCTTGAGATATCCAAAATATTGTTGTATATTAAGTAATGTTTAATGAATAAATGTAATACTACAACACCATAAGGGACATGATAGACTCGGTTAATTTCAATTTAAAAGAATGTAAATTAACGCCTAATTTGTTATTGTGCTCTTTAACAGGATGATACTTTCTATGAGTGATTTTTCGTGAGTTTCCATTCCTTTTTTATTAAATCTGAGGCTTTTTCACCGATCATAATAATAGCTGCATTTGTGTTTGCTGAAACTATTTTGGGCATTATGGAACCATCTGCAACTCGCAATCCCTTGACTGCATATACCCTAGAAAATGTTAACACATGATATTAATGATCATTTTCTTGTTATTCTTTATTTTTCATAAAATTCTACTTTCTTCATAAAGTAAATCAAATAATGCTAACCTAAGTTCTGGATCTACCACTGCCATTGGATCAGTTGCAACTCCCATTTTAGCCGTGCCACACATGTGATCCATTGTTCTGTAAAAATATCCAGAATTATTTGGCTTGATTGAGGTCAATCTTTTTACTTTTTTTAAAAATAATTCATTAAAACAAAAACAAGAATAAAATAGCTATCCAACCGCATGGTTTCTATAAGAAGTACAAACTCACGTCGTGTAATACTGTGCCAAACATGACAAATATTCATCTGATGGAGACTCGAATTTTTCACACCCAGGAAATTTAGTGGGGATGAATTTCGCTCCAAATTTCTTCATTGGTTCAGAAGTGGCAAAAGCCATTGCTAATTTCATGCCTATAAAACAACATGGTACCGATGATTAAAACATTAGCATTGCGAGGTATAACCTAAAACAGTACTGTTTATTACATACCTTCAGTAACTATGCGTAAATCATCTGGATGAGAGAAATACTTAGGATCAATGATGGGGTGTTCATATGGGTCTGTACTACGAAGACGTACAAAACCAGAACTTTTTGGTCGCATAATAGTTGGCAAGATATAAAATGTATCCCTCCCCAGAATTGGGACATAGTACTGTTTCCATGCCTGAAATAATATCACAAGCAGTCATGTTATTACTTTGGCACCATTATTGGTGCCAAAGTTGGTTATTGATTAATACATCCGAAATGAAACTGATATGTGAACTGGTTATTTTTTGTAAATGGAAGTTAAGTTGAACTTAAATATGGCTTAAAACCATCTACAACAAACATACATACATGCTCTGTCAGTCCTATATTGCGCCATAGTTGTCTCCCTCCATCTGCTACTGCACTGCCGGATGCATACTGTAACTCAATATCTGGCCAGTCATCTGACTTATTGGCATAAGGTGTGTTCACAAAACCCACTGCTTCCAATCCACCAGGTGAAGCCATTGGACCTAAAAACAATCTCTTACAGTTAATAAAAAATTTCATTAAATTTTAATGTTAAATTTCAAGTTAGAAAGAAACTTGAAACACCTGTTCCGTTGAGTACCCAGCAAAGCATGTTGGTGAGATTGGATAATAGTCGACTTTCGATGAAAGAAACTGGGTAATCCACTGTAAACACGAGTCCTCCACCGGATATGTGATCCTGGAGATTCTCGCCAACTCCCGGCAAATCAGCCACAACTGGAATCTGTACAACATATGAAGGAAATCTTCAGTATGATTGTCCTACAGAAAACCTATTGTATTTTAAATCTTTAATACTAACATTGAGAGATTCAAGATGGCTTCTTGGTCCTACCCCAGACAACATTAAGAGTTGAGGGGTCCCCATTGTCCCTGCAGATAATATTATCTCCTTTTTAGCTGAGACTTCTACACTCCGCCCAAATCTCTCATAAACCACTCCTGTTGCTCGTTTGTTTTCATCAAATATAATCTACAGAATCCCAAGTGTTTAGAAAAATCATTTCTAAATTCTACACGATTGAAGTTCAACGTGGAAAATAGTTTTATACCTTTACGACATGAGCATTTACTATAATTTTCAAATTACGTCTGTGAGAAGCTGACCATAGAAATGCTTTAGCGGCGCTACAGCGAGCACCTCTTCTGATGGTAGCTGCGGTTGGCTGTACCCCTGTTGACAATGAAAGCAATTTTCAGAAAAGTTGTACAACTGTAAATTCATCCGTGTATAAATTATTCGACTTAATTGTGTCATATTCTATAAAGATTCTTGTTTACCTGTTTGAAATTCACCATTTGTGTCTCTTGTTGGGTATCCCAGCTCTTCACCTCCCTTCAAAAAGGCCGCTAATAAAGGCGTCTTATATTCAGTCTCTGAAATCGTGAGTAAGCCACCGGACCTATGGTATTTAACTGAAATGTGTTCACTTTATTAGCAATACCTGTTTGGGAACAATATTACATGTTCAGATTTGCATGGTCGGGTAGTAATGGACGCATGTTAAGTGCCACAATAACTGCACAAACCTAACATAACATGCATAATAAAATAAATTATGTTTTGTCATACGTACTGTCATCAGCAATCCATGGAATGGTGTTATCTTCAGATTTTAAAAAATAATACAATATATCGTCATAATTCCATCCGTAGTTTCCTAAAGATGCCCATTGGTCATAATCACGACGATTTCCTCGAGTGTATGCCATATAGTTGATCACACTGGTACCTCCAAGCACTTTTCCACGTGGCCAATTGCATTGCTGTGATTTGTCATGATAGGCAAGACCAAAATAAAAAGAACAAAACTTGTAAAAATGTTATTCCATACAATTCTATAGTTTTATTTCCTCAAATATGAGAATGTTTACGAATTTATATTCATATTCTTCAGTAAACAAATATGAATATTAAATAATGATTTGTAATAATAGTTTATAAACTTTGTTATTTATTCTAGTGTTCAGTTTTTTAGACGGTAAAGCATCAAGAAAAGTTTAACGTTATACTTGTACATGTAGTTTTCTTAAACACCTTTTTTAAAGTTTGAAATCGCAACTTTTACCTTATTTTCTAATCCCAAACAAGCGTTTTTTTGTGGAACTACTTTGTAATTCCAATCCAGTTCGCTTAATTGCAGGTAGCTGCACATTAAAGGAATTTCACTGATGATGTTTTCATCGCCTCCAGCTTCCAGCAGTAAAACACGAGCATTTCTATCTTCTGAAAGCCGACTGGCCACAACTGATCCAGCTGATCCTGAACCAACTTTGAAAGTATTCAGTAATTAGTTATCTAATCAGTTCTGATAGTAGTGAAAGAAAATGTTCTCAAAATTTAATTTGCGAACAGTTTGTTTCATTTGAGGGCATCTGAGGTATGTTCATGAGGTAACCTGAAGTGTTCTACAAATGGAATAAAAGTGCTCTATCATATCGGTGATTTAACTACTTATGATAATGTTAGATGTTATTTAAAGATCACTTGGTCAATTATAGCGTTTTAGGTTTCTATATATTTTTAATTAAGCTTTATGCACTTTAAGCACAATATTGGCTTTATTCACGTTCAGCAATTCCCAGCGGCGTTTGACCCTGAGAGCTTTGCTTTTCGAAGATGGCCGACTACTTTGGATGAACAGATGACGGCCATCTTGGTAATGCAATATTAAAGAAAGGATTACATGCCGCTTGTAACATGAATAAGGTCAACCCAATTATGAAGATAAAGCCTACAATTTTCGACTTTCCTCGACTAGTTTTATTGTCATTACGATTAAAACAATCCAAAAATGTATATCATGAAATGATGCCCTTAAAAAATAGTAACATTTCAATTTTAAAATATTTCACATGGATTATATTTATTTTTGTTCAATATGTAAACATGAATATCGCGGAAAATTAAAATTAGAAATGATCAAATGAAATGTTCCTTTTTTGCATTCCACTTGTCTAAAACACTTGATTGAATTGTTTGGTTTTAAAAAAAAAATGTGGCAATCTCACAAATCATAACATACAGCGTATAACTACAATATTTTATAAATATGGTTGTTTTATTAAACATATTGAAAATATAGTACCTATAGTTAAAATGATATAAGATGAAAATTACCTACGATGAAGTCATATAAATCGTCCACATCTCTCTCTACCACGTGTGCATTCAGCATCTGTGGATTGTTCAAAAAGATGAAAGTAAAACAGGCCAAAAGTTGGAGCAGAATCGAGTTTTTCATTGTTCCAAAACTACTGGTGCAGTTTTTATATATAAGTTCGCGTTCTCTTTCACTTTCTGCGTTGTTCTTCACTGGTTCAATTCAGTGGTTATAAGTGGTATATTTTTGGATATTTTGTCCTTGATGACCCATTCCTTCATCAACACAAGAATCACGTTTTAGTAATATAATTTCTTGATCCAGATGCTAAATAGCCACAGGTCCTTAGGTAAATTACACGATACTTTGCTACTACAAGAAGTGTGCATGATATGTGTGTGAATGTTGATTTAAAACTGCAAAACAAGTAAGAGAGGTCAGAGACGGTCAGTTTGCCAAACATTGGTGGGTGTGGCTTTTATGTGAGTCCATTTTTTATAAGCATCAGAAAACAGTCGACATACCTACAAAAAGTTGATATCGAATGTTAGCTTTTTTTCTTAAATTTAGCCCCTCCTGCATTAGTAGGGTGCTTCTGGATGGCATTCTTTGGCCTATTTTTGTAACAAGAATACCAGTTGTTAGGTAGAATCTTCGTGACTGGAATACACAGTTGTTTGAAAAAAATACAATCTGAAAAAGGACCATTTGAAAATGTTTACGATAACAATAATTTTTTGTTCACAAATTTTATAGGCAATATATTAATTACCTTCAACTCATCACATAGCATAAATCAAAAGAAACAAATTGATTTTATAGCACTCTTATATTTTACTTACTCTAAAAAAAACTACCACCACACAGTTCAAAATGCCAATTAAAAATATAATTTTAAAAAAAATGATGTTTAAATTGTTATATGGATGCTGCAGTACGAAAATGCAAATCCATTGTCATTCCTTCGAATCAGTTCTTTGTTAATTTATTGAAATTTTAGAAAATAACAAAATGATCCCGAAAATAATGAGAAAGTTAATTTGGTCAAATATTTTCATCACAATTAACAATGCGTTTATAGGAGCTAATTAGCCCACCAGTCCTGTATAATATAAACCAGTTTCCCTGCATACCATCAATCGATTTAAAAACACACACCCGTAGACCTAATTTAATTATCAGATTGTATGAACATGTTTGAGAGTATACAATGGAAAGTCGACATACAATGTATCGCAGATGTGTTTCTTTATATCAGTTGAAAAAAATATTGAATATAATGGGACATGATGCAACAGGTTTCAGCTGGTTTTCATTGTTAACCAGTACTGATGTATTCCAATTGTGCATTATGTTATTAGCTGATAACTTCATCATAGAGATAATCAAGAATTTCGATTTACCATAACTACAGTTGTTCTATTACGTGGCTAGCATTTAAATTGAACACAATATTGCAAAATGTACAATTACTGTCATGATTACTGTGCATTTACTAGCGATGTAGTATATTATACTTATAAAAATCTGGTGTTAGGGATTGATGGTGATAAAAACAGAGCAATCGATGTTAGTATGTAAAAATTGGATATGAGGCATTGACTGTCATACATTACTACAATTACAGTGATTTTATAAAGTACTATTAACTGAAAACAATGATTGATCTTGTCCTTGGCAATTTTAAATAAATTATTGTCATTGCCAATCAGTTAACATAACTATATAGTGAGAATGATCAAAAATGTCAGAAGAAAAAAGTCTAAATACTGTACTTTTCAATTTTATAAATTCTAAGCCTACTATCAATAATTCATCGATGCTATAGAATTCCCATAACCTTTTAGCCGCCAAGGGCTATACGTCAAGGTACCTGATAGCTATACGTGGTAAGTGACCAGTTCTTAATCTAACATGCATTTTATACGACTTTGATAATATAAATATGGGTTATCTTATAATATCGAACAGTGTTCTACAATTTGTTATCGACTACAAATCATGTTTTAATGAAGTCATTTGCATTATAAAATCATGCACACAGTTACTTAATACTAAACTTTAAAGAATTAATAGTTGTCATTTTTATTCACACTTTTAAATTTAAAGAATTAATTAGGTTGAAACAGTTAAACATGTGCTATTAGATAGCATTTTGGCTGTTCCACTTGTAGTCTACTTGTAGCCCAGAATTACGGAATTCTTGTTCATTAGTTTTTGCTTGAATTTCACACATTTCAAAACCATTTCAACATTTTACTGTCGCTGTTGACACACTTTCAAAAAATGCTAAACTGATCAAAATCGACTTCAAATTATCTTTAATGGTAGAATCGGCATTTGCAAAAATGTTTACGAAATGTTCAAATATCCAACTGCTCAACCCACGCACATGTAAATTTGCTTTCATTGGACGTTATATTTATCAATTCTATTTAAGTACAAAGTATAATTAAGCCCGGGGATACCTAATTGAGTTAGGTTGTTTTTTGATTGGTCGATGGGTAAGGTGTTCGGATTGGAATGTTGACAAACCAGATGCATAACCTTTGAAACCTGGTTTTTTATTTGAATTTATTTACATGTTCTGTCTCTTGTGCTTTAATTAAGTGAATGTCCACGTTGTGCGATGAAACGATTATTACAATGGTTTGATAAGTTTAACACAGGTAAATACATTTATTAATTAAATACATAATACTTGACAATAAAACACGACGCTTGTTAAGATGATGTTAGTGAAAACATGTAAATGTCACAAGTGGTGTCTTCTTGCAATCGTCATGCTGCAATTTTTTTTTGTCCGCCATTGCCTATAGTGTCATTGTCGTGGATTATATTCATGTAGAACCGTAAAGTAGTAATCCAGATCTTTAAAGTCGCCAAGCCTTTTTTATTAAGTCCGATGCCTTTTCAGCAATCATAATTATCGGTGCATTCGTGTTGCCAGAAACTATTAGGGGCATTATGGAACCATCAACGACTCGCAGTCCCTTGACTTCGTAAACTCTGATAATGGAGGGGAAAAAATGTCAGTGCTTTTTATTGGAAAAACTTTAAGTTGTAATCCTAACTAATCTTACCTGATATTGGATTACTAAACTACAAGTTTCAAGAAATTACATAACCTACTAACCTGAGTTCTGGATCTACTACTGCCATACGATCCGTAGCAACGCCCATTTTTGCAGTTCCAACTGGATGATAAATTGTACTAAAGAATGAAAATTGTTTTAGGCATATGAAAGGTATTTTGGTGTATTGATTTAAATACATAGAACCTTGCCTTGAGTAAAACCGTGCCAAACAAGCAAAATATTCATCCGACTGTAATTGGAAGCTTTCACATCCAGGGAATACAGTGGGAATAAATTTAGCACCAAATTCCTTCATCGCTTTTGAATTTCCAATGGCCACAGCTGTTTTAATACCTGTGAAATAAATACAATGTCAAACAAAATCATATCCATTCACGAATGTATAGTTATGAAAAATCAAAGTATATGTTAACTTTAGTACCTTCAACCATTGTACGAATATCGTCAGGGTGTGTGAAATATCTAGGATCGATAATGGGATATTCGTATGGGTTAGGGCTGCGAAGACGAATAAATCCAGTACTTTTTGGCCGAAGCAGGGTAGGCAAAAAGTAAAAAGTATCTTTATTGATGATGGGTACAAAATATTGTTGCCATGCCTGAAACGGTTAAAACCATGCAATTTATTATTTCAAAATTTGCAACTGAAATAGTACAAAAATAGAATTATTAAACTAAAATAGTTTTACCAATATTGAATGGCGCCCCCTAACTCTATTTGGCATTTACCTAGTTACAGTTGACATATTGATAGCATATGTTATCAATTAGTTTTCATAATGTTCTCTAATCCATGAAATATACGAATTTTGTAATAATTTAGATAATGGGTAGTACTTGTAAAGCGGGCATAGAATGCAGTACCGATACTTTGTGGACTTTGTATGTGACAAGTGATACGGAAGTGGTGTGAATTGATTATATACTAAGTTTCATCATTGTTGTTTATACGAAATTGTCATTAAAAACACAAAGTATCAAATAAATAATGTTCCAATTATTGGTACAAATTGTAACCTACTTCCTCAGTTAGTCCAGCAACATGTCTCAGTTGTTGTCCTCGATCTGTAACAGCGCTGCCGGACGCATAATGCAGCTCCATATCTGGCCAGTCATCACTCGCATTTGTGTAACTTGTTTTCACAAACGCCACACTTTCTATTCCTCCAGGTGAAGCGAGAGGGCCTAAAATTAAATGGTTTTTTTAGTATATAAAAAAATCGCCCATTAAAATAAAATTGAACTGGATAACGCTTTAAGAATATTCTACCTTGTCCTTTTAGGAACCACTCCAAAATGTTCACGGGATTTGAAATGATTCTGCTTTGGACTAAAGACACTGGATATTCAATGGTAAATACGATCCCACCACCAGAAATGTGATCCTGCAAGTTTTCTCCAACACCTGGTAAATCTGCGACTACTGGAATCTAAAGAGTAAAATCATGATGGAAGTTTTAATTTTAAATCATAAATGTAAGTATGAAAAATCGTAAGTATTTAGACTTACACCGAGGGATTCTAGATGTCTTCTAGGTCCTACTCCTGATAACATCAGAAGTTGAGGAGTATTTATTGCTCCAGCTGATAAAATCACTTCTTTTTTGGCACTGACTGTGTACCTTCTTCCTAATCTGTCAAACATCACCCCTGATGCTCGTTTTTGGTCATCAAATAAAATCTATAACATTGGTGTAGTTATCAATCATATGATCCTTAGGACCTCATATTGAAACAAATATATTATATATTAATCTTAATATATGTACCTTAACAACATGAGCATTCGTTATGATTTGTAGGTTTGGCCTTGAAGAAGCAGGTCTCAAAAAGGCTTTAGCAGTGCTGCATCTTGCGCCTCTCCTCGTTGTACTTGCCACTGGCATAATCCCTGTAGTGCCATTTATTAATAATCGTGTATCACAACTAGGAATATTCTGTTTGTTCTTTACCTACCTGTTTGAAATTCGCCGTTCAGATCCCTTGTGGGGAATCCCAATTCTCCAGCACCCTGTAAAAGGGCTCTTAACAGAGGTGTCCTAAATGGAATATCTGAAACTGTGAGGTAGCCACCTCTGCTATGATATTCAGCTGAAATTGTGAAAATTGCAATTTTATCGAGGTTCTTGGTAAAATGTTTATTGATATTTTACAGCATAAAACTTGCATAAAACGCAAATATTCAAATTTTAAAATTAAGGTGTTTGTTGACATTATATATTATAAATATTCAAATTGGAAGTGTCAGAAATGAACTTTCAGAGCAGTTGCCATATGTTTGAGCATCTTGTTTTTTACCATTTTAAAATGGCGCTGGAAAAACATTGACTAGTTTCCAAAAACTACAGTTTTTAAGACATGAAGAATGTATGGAAAATATGTTCATATACTTACTGTCATGGGCCTGCCATGGACTTGTGTTGTCTTCGGATTTTAAGAAATATGGAAATACTTCTTCCCAACTCCATCCATAGTTACCCAATTTTGCCCATTGGTCATAATCCCGACGATTTCCTCGAATATATATCATGTAGTTAATTGTACTTGAACCCCCAAGTACCTTCCCTCGGGGCCAGTTGCATTGCTGTATTGAAGAAACGAATTTTACAACAACAACAAAAATTCATGAGAAAATGAGGTTGTTGTTTATGTTGACGCGTACACATACAATTTAAAATTGGGTTGTGCCATCACATGTAATACTTGGACTAAGCATTTTGTTGTTGCATTTTGCAGAGTCATGATTGCATTTGTAAGTTAATTGAATGACGGCTGTTACTTACCCTGTTTTTCAATCCTAGACATCCAAAGGGTTGCGGCACCGTTTTGTATTTCCAATCGAGATCACTTAACTGAAGGTAACCGCACAATACAGGAATTTCACTAACTATGGTTTCATCACCACCAGCTTCCAGCAGTAAAACACGGGTGTTTAAATCTTCGGATAGACGATTAGCCATGACAGCTCCAGCTGATCCTCCACCGACTTGCAAAATATGTATTAAAATTTAAAGTGCTTCATGTGCAAGCTTGGGGATATACAACCATATCATTTCTAATGGATCAAATTTGCAAAGACATTCACAAATAAATAGAAAAAATTTAAATAAAAATAAAAATTGTTTAAAATAGCCTAATAAATCAGCAAGGGGCTTTATTTGTTATTTTTCACTTTAAAATTGTAGATTTTTTAAATTAATGGTTTGAAAAACAGGTTTGTAAAATGTTTGGTAGTTTGCACATGCTGCCAGCAGGTGGCAGCATGAGATAAGTAAGTGGTGAGTGCAAAAATTAAAATAATAATTTAGTAAATATTAATTTTAAAAATCTACTATTTTAAAGTGAAAAATGACAAATAAAGCCCCTTGCTGATTTATTAAGCTATATTAAACAATTTTTATTTTTATTTAAACTTTTTTATTTAATTGTGAATGGCTTTGCAAATTTGACCCATTGGAAATGATATGGTTTTTAGCAAGTTACTGAACAACTGTATTTGGGGTTTAGCAAGTATCTGAACAATTATTTAGGGCATTTCAGTGATGCATATGTGCATATGTGCCATATTCATGCTTTAGCAATAGCATATATCTACATACATATATATATATAGACAAATATGACTATAAATTGAACATAATTTGCCATGTATGGCTCCATAGAATGTTTTCTTTACTCGAAATATATTGTACTGACTCTTGCATAACCAATATAATTAGCATATTTAATGGGTGTTAATTTATGCAACCAGGAAATCGAAGATTTTGATTGAAGGTTACTTGATATTAATCAAACAATTAACATTCAATTTCAATCAAGGCTAATGCTGCTGTAATCAATGAAGCCATATTCTCATATATTTGCTGAATATTGTCAAGACAATGATTTATTTAGCTGATACGTGTCAGTGTCGCACATCATTATGTTTTCATCGAATGTAAGTAAGGTATAGCTTCCAACTAGTACTGAAATCATATTTATAGAATGCTATAAACATTGTTCATCATTGTTACAAATTGGGCAATCCTTGAAGGTTTAGCCTTAATCCATGTATCGTTGGTACCTGACAACGTTGTCAGTGACATTCTGCCCTCTCATCATACTTCAATCAGGTAGTAACATGAAATCTGGAAGTATGTTTTTAGGTCATTTCTAGCTCCTACTTGCGTATCTTTTTATAGAACCCCACTCTTGATGGGTTCCAAAAGGAACACAATTACTAAGAAACTTTCCCCCTATTCCTTCGTTTCAATATCAATTAGTCTCCTACCGGCATTGGGGAATTCATGTTTGCCATATGTTCTATTATTGACTGATTGACTGTTAGTCTTAAAAAATTGCTTAAGTAAAAGTATGGAATAATTAATGTATGGTCGTTCTAACAATAACAAATAAGCAAGCACAGCATGGATAACAAGCCAATAAAATCTATATCCAAATCTAATTTATTGATAAGAGCGAGATATATAACCAAGATTTTTAAAAATTCGTTGTGGCGCTCAATAAGTTTAACAACTTGCAGAGGCAACCACGAATTCAAACCACGAATTTTAGGGAATATCCATTATCATGATGACGCGACATTTTCGCAATAAGTTGAATAATCTGTTATCATTTCCTCAATAAAAGCAAGATTACAGTGTTTTATAAGTAATTCTCCTTCTTTAAACTTTCCCCTTCTGTATCTTCCCACAAAACCTTTGTCATCCTTGGCCTCATTGTACCTATGGTGTTTAATATTGGCAATATTTGATTTGGAATTATATGCCTAATTTGTTCTGGGTCAGCGTAATGAAGTATTCATTTGACATTGTGATTGTAATTGTATAATCGGTGGACAAACGGGGCAAATCTCTAATGGGTTTCCGAGAAGGAAAATTGCTCCAACTGCGTTGAAGGTAAAGGGAACTTTTAAAGAATTTATAGCATAGGTATTTTTAGCCTTTATTCTGGGGCACGTTGTCTAGTACAGGTCAGGTGTGCCTTTTGGGCCCATATTCTATTAGAGAAGTTGGTCAGTGTGCCAGGTTTCGTTGTAGCCGTTTTTTGAGCAAAAGACGATTTTTAGCAATGCATAAAAATAACTTTAATTCAAATACGCAAATTTCTTAAAAAAATAAAAAGTATCTACTTATATCTTATAATAAATAAATATCGTTCTAACTGAGCGGTGTTATAAAAATTAAGTAAAACTTGAATTGACTTTGATAATTAATCTACTTGGTAACAAGATTAATATTTCAATTTTCTGGTCAAGTATGCAAAAAAATCAGCATTAGTAAATTACATTTACAGTTTTTTAAAGCACATGTCCCTACTAATAATGTTGGCTTCAATTACAACTTTTACAAGAGTTCAAGTACAATATTATGACAAATTTGAATAATGCATCGTTCAGTATTACCTACTATGAAGTCGTAGACATCTCCCAGTCCTCTTTGCACCGTGAACGTTCTCGGAGCCTCGTAATTGTTGGAGAAGAGCAGTGCAAAAAGTGGTCCCAAAATTGGCAATGTCATTAGGTTCGGCATTGTCCCGAGCTGGTGTCCGTGTTAATGTCTTAACGCGCGCGCACTTCCATTTTATGCTGGAGTTTCTGACACCCTTGCCCCAAATGGTTCATGTCGAAGAAATCGAAGGTGACGTACTCTTTGGTGAGAAAGTGCTTTCTATTTGAACATTTCTGGCCTCCACTAGCAATCATCCTTGATGCAACTTTTCCTCTATTCATGTTGTTTTCAAGATCATTTAACTTATGACGAATTGTGAAGTTCAGGTGCGCTTTAAGCAAATGAAATATTTTTTTTCCTCTTCACTTTCATTGAGTTATGGGGAAAATCCCACGTACATAGGTCCACTTGAAAAATTCTGCAAATTTTCAATGACGTAGAATTTGTTATGCAAAATTGTCGAATTTTAGATCATAAACATTGAAATTTTGTTAACTTGTTTTTTATTTAAACTTTATAGCCATTCTGAGTTTTAATCTGGCAAATTATTGTACATTAAGTGGGATTTAGAGGTCTTAGTGTTGGCAAAGAAAATCTTCTGATAAGAGAAACTGAACATTTCAAACTGGAACAAACCTCCACAGGCTATGCCCTATTGTGAAGAGTGATTTAGCACCTTTGTATTGAAATTTTTTTCATAAACATTGGGGGGTGTGATAATGACCTACTACGTGAAAGTATGTTAGTCGATTTGGTGGAAAGGTGTACTTCAATATGTCAAAAAGCATTTAGATTCGCTTTTTAATGCACTTTGTCTGTTATCCTGCCTTAATGGTAAATTCTATGGAATTCCCTTGCAAGAAAAAAAAACCGTATGACCTAGTTTAAAATCCAGCTAGGTCTTACCACCAAGATTGACCTAATTTTTTTGGGACTTTTTTTTTCCATAAAACTTTCTCTAAGCTCACCTTTTAATTATTTCAGACGAGTATATTTGAGTTTAAATAATGACTTGCATATATGGCAGGTTTGAACGTTCTTGTATATATTGGAAAAATGTTGTAACTATAATTAGGGTATTATCTGTATTGTTGGAAAACCCGCTTCGTATTATAATAGACAAGTATATTATCGGTATTATTTATTAGTTATTACTACCAAGTATAACTGGTACGTAAAGTACCATGAGTTAGGAAAAACAGACTGCTGTACGAGTATATACTTCGTGTATGAGTACCATGGCCAATTGCACTAAATTAAAATCAATTAATATTAATTAGCTGGCGTTTATATGGCAAGAATAAAGTATACCAAAATAGTATAGTTATCTGATCAAAACTAATAAATGGAATTTTGTTAGAATCTGAATTATGTGCTATGGTCGTGTTATTTCTGTGAAAAACTTCTGTATTGGTACTCAAAAGTACTGTATAACAATACATGTTCAGGATTAACAAATACACAAACGAGTAAAGTTCTGAATATTCAAAACTGTCAAATCATGATTTTATTATAGATATATGCGTTCGAGTATACACATGATGATGATAAGAGAATAATATATGCGATTACAAAAGTTCAATGACAAATAAAGATGATCAACTTAGTCATATCAAGTTCATTCTGACAATACGATTAGGTGAAGTATTGCATGAATACCTGTGAATGCATCATTATGCAGTCTGAATAATGTTCCTATAAATTACGTGACTGCTAGAATAGGTTTTGTAAAGATATGACCTATTTGTAGAAGATGGATTATGACGTTGATGAACGCACCGGTGCTGTCTCTTGAACTTCGATGCATTTCGATTAAGTTACTGGGAATAGCAAACAGTTTCTAAGAATCTTTACTTTTCAGGAGCACCACTGATTCAGTTCACTGCTCCCCTTTTATACATTATATACTTACTAAATAATTTATGGTAAACATTACCCGTGTTTTGTTTTTCGTGTTTATGCCGGTGAAAAAAATTGTCACAACTGTTGTGTTGTAATGTGTTGACACGATCGCAAGAAATTGGCATTTTATGTTACAGTCTATTGCCAATTGCGAATTGAGCCGTTTCACCGTTTCAGATTCCAGTAGGTTTTGATCAAATCCGAGGTTTTTTCAGCAATCATAATGATTGGAGCATTCGTATTTCCCGAATTAATTAAAGGCATTACCGAAGCGTCGATTACCCTCAATCCACTCACTTTGTAAACTCTAGAATAAGAAAAAAAAAAGAATTATTTTACAAGTGCCCATGTAGATGTGAACAAAGTAGACATCATGTACATGTATTTGGGTATTTATATGTTAATATTTCGTAAAACAACTAAGTTAACTGAGTCATCGTTCCGATAAGTGATCTGCATCTCAGAATTTTTTTTTATAAATATGTAAATTATTCGTTACCTGAGTTCAGGGTCCACGACCGCCATTGGATCCTCCGGTACCCCCATTTTGGCAGTCCCAACTGGATGGTAGATTGTTGAGGAGTAATGGCGGGCGAGACAAGCCCAATATTCATCTCCATGCAATGGAAAACTTTCACATCCAGGAAACACAGTTGGGATGAATTTTGCACCAAATCGTTTGAATGGAGGGGAATTTCCCATGGCGAAGGTCATCTTCATGCCTTGAAAATAAACAAACATATCCGGCCCTTAATCAAAAGCATATATAAAGCTAACGTTTATCAACTATCAACAGTTATGTTCAAATTGCACACAAGTTTAAAAGGGTAATTATGGGCCAATGAAATACCTTCGACAATAGTGTGAATGTCTTCTGGATGAGTAAAATATTTGGGATCGATGAGAGGATGTTCGTAAGGATTGGTACTTTGAAGGCGTATGGTACCCCTGCTTTTCGGTCTTAGCAGAGTGGGCATCATGGAAAAGGAATCTCTGTTTAGTATGGGCACATAGTATTTTTCCCAAGACTGCGAAAAAGAAAAATACGATTTGTCATTGAGATAACGAAACACAAAATAAAATCGGAAGAAATTTCAGGAAATGAATGTAAGGTTACCTCATCGGTCAGACCAACCACGTGCCGGAGATGTCTGCCCCTGTCAGAGATGGCACTTCCTGAGACGTAGTGAATTTGAATGTCTGGCCAATCGTCACTTTGGTTCGTAAATGGTGATTTAACGAAGGCAACACTCTCCAAACCACCCAAAGTGGTCAGGGGACCTGCGGATGAATGCAAGAATAACCGAGTTATTTCGACCTCATTATATATACACCTAAAAATGTTGAATCAACATGTTCATCAACATATTAGTAAGAGTACCCTCCATTGTTAAATGCATGATCTATAGTAGACAGACATCGTATATATTAGTTTTTCAACTTGAGAAATTTTGTGACATAGCTAGTCTATAAATGATAGATGATAAATCCCTCTAAGAAATGTGTTTGCAAGAAAGATTTGTTACTAACCTCTTCCATGTATCATCCATTCGAAGATGTAACTGGGAGTTTCCAACCTGCTTTGAACTATCGAAACTGGATAGTCCACAGTCCAGATCTGGCCACCTGCAGTGATGTGATCTTGCAAATTTTCGCCCACACCCGGAAGATCTGCAATCACTGGAATCTGTTTTGTATTGAAAAATAAAATAACAAGTTTTATGAGTCTAAATAACTTGTCATTTGCCCATGGCTGACGAGAATATCAACTAGCTGTCAGTGATTGCCATTAGTCAGGGGCAGCACTTTAAAGTATTGAAAATTTTGGCAAATTTATCTTCGAATTATAAACTTTGGAGAAATTTATAACTTTGTTTATGTAAATGTATTCATTCAGAAACTACTGTAGTTTAAAGAATACACTTTCGAAAATTTAATCTTTGGCTTAATTGGAACTGTCTTGATAGAATTTATAAAAGCATAAAATGTACTTGCATTGAAATGTTCAAGATGCTCCCTGGGTCCGATACCCGACAACATCAATAGCTGAGGTGTGTTCAAAGCCCCAGCAGACACGAGTACTTCTTTGGAGGCTTTGGCCACATATTCACGACCAAATCGCTCAAAAACAACCCCGTAAGCACGTTTTTGATTATCAAACAAAATCTGAAATATAACAAATATTTTAAATTGAAATGAAAATAAACAGAGCAGTAATATGATGGCTTTAGGATCGAGTTTTTACCTTAAGAGCATAAGCATTCATTATGATATGAAGGTTTGGTCTCTTGGCTGCAGGTCGGATGAAAGCCTTTGCAGTACTGCATCTTGCACCTCTTCTCATGGTGGCCTGCACTGGCATGACTCCTAAATAAGGGTAACAAATAAAGATTTATCCTGTAGATAAACAATTTCAAGTTTTAAAATGTATTGGTTAGAGATATAATTACCGGCATGAAATTCGCCATTGAGATCTCTTGTTGGATAACCGAAAAGTCTGTTTGCCTGTAGAAAAGCAGTAAGCAAAGGAGTTCTGTAAGGAACTTCGGATATTGTTAGAAGCCCCCCTGTTCCATGATGCACGGCTATAACGAGTAATAATTGTTTGATTAGTTGGTGAAACACAATGGGAATGCTAAAACATTTCTAATTTGAAAATTCCGCTAGGAATGGCATTTTCTACACAAACTTTGGGAAATAAGAGCATAAAAAATCAATTAAGCCTAATAAACTGACTGAGGTTACACATTCATATATCACCAAAAATGTATTTTAAATAAATGGAAATAATGTAGTTTTTATTTTTATATATTAAAAATAAAATTGTTTTAGTGATATTGTATTCATCAAATGTTTAAAATTCAAAATTCAGTCAAAGTGTACTTACTGTCTTGAGCTATCCAAGGTGAAGTATTATCTTCTGATTTGATGAAATATGGTAACACTTCATTCCAACTCCATCCATAGTTTCCTAAAGATGCCCAAAGGTCGAAATCTCGTCGATTTCCTCTTATGTACACCAAATAATTTAACGTGCTTGAACCACCCAGCACTTTTCCACGTGGCCAATTACATTGCTGTATGACAAATACATTAGTACATGAATACTCAAGTTTGAAACATTTAGGAATCACACTGTATAATTGAAATACATACCCTATTCTTATAACCGAGACATGCAAGTGGTTGAGGTGTTGTTTTATATTTCCAATCAAGCTCACTTAATTGTAGATAACTGCATTAAAAAACATCGAATTAGTGATTTTGCGTGTTTGACAAAATGGTGTTTGGGCTCATGAGTTAATAATCTCTATTTTGTTTTTCCTCGTGGAAAAATTACACATAGCGCATAAGTTTAAATGGTTATATGTTCGTGGCCCAAAGGCTATCAATTTTAGCCTAAACGTACTATACATGACACAATATGGTCCTATATAATTTTTCCAGCAGGGTCATATTTAAATAAAAATGTACTTGCCTACATAATGACGGTATCTCACTCAAAAAAGTTTCATCCCCTCCTGCTTCAAGTAGTAAAACCCTGACCCGAGGATCCTCTGATAATCTATTGGCAAGAACTGCCCCAGCTGATCCAGCACCAACTGTAAATATTCAAATTACATTGGTTTAAATTTAGTTATTTAAAAAATAAATGTGCAATCTAGTAAGTAATTGGTAAGTTTTAAAATCTAATATGAAAACCTGTAACTATTTTCACGATACCTCGATCGAATGTAATAAAAACTAGCGAAAATGTTTCCTATTTGAAATTGTCACTAATATGCAATTTTGTTCATTGTTATCATTGTTTTTCACATAATTCTTTGAAACAATGGAGCATATTTAATCAAAAACTTGCCCAAAGTTTTTAAATTAAAAACGTGTTAACACATTTCCTGACGTTGAAGTAATTTGACACTTTAAAAAAAACACGTTACGTTATATGGAACACTTGAGGATTACAATTGAATTTTTTTTTCTGAAACACTTAATAAGTAGCTTTGTTGAGTGTAGATAAAGGAACCGTGACCAACTTTGGGTGGAACACTTTTTAAATATTCATTATCTTCAATGATGCCTTCTTTCCTTTCATTCAACATTTTCTTTCATAATTTTTGAAAAGTCATAGGCTGGCGAACTACATGTGCCGAACATATTACGATTGTGTAATTACATTCGACTAAACATGTTTAATAAATTACTTTCAAATTTCTTACTTAATTTTACATTTGTTCTATTCGCCAGTGATCCCAGTCAATGATCTTTAGGCGTGATGTACAGGTAGTTTTTACCAGGAAGAAATTTCATGCTACATTATACAAAAGCTGAGTGAAAATTAATTTCCTTCTACCCTGCTTCAAAAAAATCTCGTATAGTATCTAAAAGAAACTATTCATAGAGTATTTAGTGTTTTTTGCTCGTTAACAATTTCAAAAGAGGAAATAAAGCTGTTCTTGGCACGCTTTTCACTAATATTTTATTAGTTTATTAAATTTGGAATACGTGTCACTGCTGTGACAGTAGAAAATTTAGAAATGCAGTATATGTGTCATTAACATCGATAATAAATTGTACAATATTTTAAGGAAGTACACGTATGCTTTACTAATTGCATAAATTGACATTTGCACTAAAAACAACAGTACATATGCATATAAAAAAATATGACAAAGCTAATAAAACATGAATTAAAATAACGGTGGCTTTAAAATGGCTTTCTTTGTAAGAACATATAAATTCTTTCAAAAAAAAATTGTGTTGGCTTACATCTTATGTCATTAACTTTCTGGTCATTTACCATTCCAATGAACTTCATACATACAGAAAGTAATACATCTTTGCATGAATATTCAGTAATAAACTGCAATTAAATGTACTGGTCATGCGATTTGTCCAATGACCGAAATATAAAAAAATCGACTGTTTCCCAGGTGCAAAAATTGTAAAGGGCTATTCATGAAGAAAAATATTTGTTTGTCAATATTTGGCATTTCCCATATACACATGAGCAACCATATGTACATGTATTGCTTTTCCACTCGGGATTTATGAAAATATAGTCTAAATATGTTTTATGGAGAAATTATAAATGACCATATATGCCATACGGTGTACATGACTATAACAGACGTCTGCAAATATTGACATAACCGAACTTTGGCATTCATGCATACTCAGATGTATATAGAGCATGGATCATAAATTTGCACATATGATCATTTATAATCAAAAATAGCATACATTATGCAAATATACAGATATGCCCTGATACGTCCATATATATCATTTCCGGTATATATTTTCCCGCATAATAACAGCCAAGCCACATGACTATAAAGTATATACTGATTGGTGTCTTATGTTCTAGCTGGAACGTACATGTTTCTTAAAATCCAGAGCCACGTTTGTCACGTTTATATATAAAACCTCTGAAAAATGGATAAGGATAACTTGGAATGAATTAAAACAAATTCTTTCCTCAATTTTTGTGTGTGTTCGATTTTAAACGATTCCTTATCACCTATATGTAAATGTATTAAAACTGTTTATATGTTTCTAAAAAACTGGTTGCCAAGGGAGAGTAATAGTTAAGTATACGTTTAATTGTACCGTGTTTCGCCCGTTCAAATTCGGGTGAAACGTATAAAAAAATATATAGTTCAAGTTCCGTCACTGATGTTGACCTTTTCTGTCGTGACGTGTTAACACGATTCTCTCGGAACCGCTTTGCTGTGGGGAGATTAAATCTTTTTTTTTACTAATTATAGCGTGACGTCATTTAGTACGGAGGTGTGGGTATTTGGGTCAAGTGGAAGGCACTTGTATTTCCGCAATGGCTTACGTGCCAACGAACATGTCAGCCCGCTTGCTGCTTAATTGGCTTGTCTCTGATGGTGGCCTGTTGCTTGGGAGTTCATTCAGGCAATGATTTGGGAAGTTTGCAAACATCCTTCCAAAATATATGGCACACGCAAGACTAATACATGGCCTCCTATAGCGTGAATACCTAACTTTCTTTTCATTTCCGTTTCGTCTATGGAACATTTTTATACGACAATATCGAAAATGGTGAAACCAAATGGTCAACACCTCATTGCATGCATCTTGCATTACAACCTTTCTTTTTGTCTTCTGAGTCTCCAAACACATGTATAATATATATCTTCCTCGTGTCATGGGCATTTCAGAAATTGGATAAATTTGGACATTACTCACATTCGGATGGTATTTAGTTTTAAATAATACTTAGGAGTCTTTACTAAATTTTCAAAAAGCGCAATTTACGTCAGGTATACAGTTAAACCTTGCACTGTTTCCAACTTTGGTAGCAAACTTTAAATTTCACCTAAAATTTTAAAAAATTTGCGAATATTATTTTTCTAAACATTGGAACTGATAAAACGTTTGGTCTTTCCCCCATTATAAGGAACATTTAATTCATAAATTTCAATATACGATCACACATGCCCTTGGATGTACTAGTGTACATGAATGACCATGTTAAAACTATTTTCAGTATATTCCTCGTTATTCAGCCAATTCATTTCGCCACTTATATTCTCCAAATTTAAATCCTGCCATCATTTTTCTAAAAACGATAGTTCCAATGACATTTCCTGTTGTGACCCTGCTGGGAATTAACAATACAACTTTCATCTAAGTCTATGTTTACTCATGTAAATGCCAGATTTTATATCATTCTGGTTTCTTTTGCTGGTTTGAATTTCTAATCTTTAACCTGTCACCATTTACTATTTCAAGATAACTGTTTTAAAAATGTTAATACTGGTATGACATGTCTAAAAAGCGGATTACAAAACGAGCTTTAAATGCTTTTTATCTTGTTTTGTATTTAAATCTAAACATACTTTAAGCAGTTTTGTATTCCCTTATCGTTTTACGTTATAAATCATTTTGAAAAAATGTACTCAAAACTCATGATGGCTGAACCAAAAACCATAGGCAAAATAATCACTCTAGGATTATACAACTTGATACCCAAATTGGAAGGAAAAAAATCTTTTTATGAGTAGCAATGATAGATAACCTCAATTGTCGGCAGAATTTACAGTATATTAAACTATGCTGTTAATAGACGATCTGACCTATATTTTTGATATAATTTGAATGCTTCTAAATATGTCCCTTTCACTTTCTCACAAATTTTAGAAAAAACTTGAGCTATCAGCTATTCTAAGCTAAAAAAATGTAGACGCGCTATTTTTTTTTCCTGAAATAACCTATATCTATTTTCTTCAAGAACCTAAATAAGTTACTTTCACTTTTTCGAGAACATTAAAATAATAAAAAACAACACGTGAAGTGAGCTAACGGCTATAAAATGCCATTTGAGTTGATCTCATTTAAAAAACCTACAAAACAAGTGTAGATACAAGTCATCAGTTTTTACATCCATGTGAGACCTTATTTAGTGATAATTGTATAGCAAGAAATTCTTTTATCTTTTAAGTCCTGTTTTCATTTAAACCCACATGGAAAAGAAATGCATTTCAATAATGCATATAGATTGAGACACTGAAATACATTTCCAAACGCATTTTTAAATACCTTTTTAGAAATGCATTTTCGGTGTCTCAATCTATATGTATTTTAAATGCATTGCAAATCATTTTAAATGCATTTCTGTTCCATGAGGGAAACTTTTAATTAGAAAACAAAGTGATAAAAGTCAACGTGAATTTGTCGATAAATTGAACTTAAATTGTTATTATTTTTCAGTAAGTTGAACACATTTATATATATTTACAATTCCGTTTCACAGAAGTTTGCATAAATAGTAGAAGCAAATATAATTATTTGAAAGAATATTTTAAATTAACCTACTTTCATTTTATAAAAGTTGCTTATGATGGTTTTTTTTCTTTTAAGTAGATCTTATTTGCCTTACCCTCTTTGGATTAAATATTTTATTTCACGAGAATCTTAAACAGTTAGATAAACTTTCTTTTAAAACTTTAAATTTGAACACTGCGTTGTGGACTCATTGTTTCTAAAAAATGTTAAAATATGTGCATATTCGTTAATTTTTAGAGCATTTGATGAAAATTTAAACATTTTAATAAATGGACCAGTTAAAAATAAGGAAAAATGTTGTAATTAGTTAAATTCTAAGCTGGTGTAATATAGAAAACAATGCGAAGGATTAGGGACCAACCCTTAATTAAATTAGGTGTTACTTTTTTAAACATTTCTTAAATTAAAATATAATAAATTTAATTATATGTACTGACCCTATTTGAATCACATAACTTATAAAAAAATGCATTTTACACCTGGATCTGGGGTTTCATACATTAGCATAAGTAGTTCTCAATTTTTTTTGTTACAAATTTTATGTATGCTCAAAGTCATATTTCTTTGTAAAGGTTTCATACAATGTGGAACTGAAATGATATGATTCTTTAAAAATGTTGACCAGTTTTCCTAGAAATGCAAAGTGGTATAGCGAGTTATCTTTTAGGCTTGACTGTGTTCCTACTTATAGGTGGGAAGTTTTATAGCTATTAAATTATGCAATAAGTCAATAAACCGGATATAGTTCTTACACATATACATAGAGGACGTGGTTGTTGTAATCATGTACAACATGGCAAGCCAAATGAATATGATATGTTCTCCTATTTTAATTTTCAAAATTCCGTATTCTAAATGAGTAAATTATAGAATAGGCTCTGTAATTCATTAGATATCTTTAAAAATAGTCCTTGATACACGAAGTGACCAGTCAATGTCCTGTAATCTTAGTTTTAAAATCAGTGGTGTACTTAAACAGAAAGTGCGGGGGATTACACTTTTAAACAAAAGTTGCGGAACAGTATTAAGTAGTGTAATATTCTATAAGTATATGTTTTGGGTGCAATGCGCTGATTATTTTGTATTCCTGTTTACTTATGTACTGTCATGAAAAATCAAGTCGTACACTATATTTATTCAGGTTTTCGTTTCAAGCTTCTGGCATTCATATATTGATTTTTTTCTGCGTTGAAAGTGTTAATTAGCGCCTATTATTCTGTTTTGGCTCCTGTCTTTGATGATGCTGACATTAGTCAAAATGGTGATGAAACGGGTTAAGGAAATAAACCTAACTTGCACAATTAATTTGCATATGTATATTTGCGACGATTTGCCATTTTGTATTGTTAACATCAAACAGACTACTTCAATGTCGACTACGGTTACAAGACAACAACATTTAGTAAGCAGTAAATACGAAAATAGGTTTATTACTTTTGAAATTTTTAAGTATATAGTATATGGTTGCTTTCAGTCAGACATTTAGCAAAATGTTCATTATTACAATTTTTACATTGTATTTGATATATATGAGGCCTATTTATCGAGACTTTGTTATGTTAAGACAATAATTTATGTAAGTGTAATACTTACAAATAACTTTCAATCTTAATACATCGAAATAATACATATTCTATTTTATTTCTCATATTTTCATTTCAATTTTTTTCCTAAAATTTGGCATGAGCAAGGCAATGTAGGATTTTTGAAACAATAAGAATGCTTTTTTTACTGTCATGTAACGAAACGGTTTATTGCCCTTAAAAGTGTCAACAGATGCACTGCATACAAGAACATCGTTTCAAGACTTTGAAAATCTAGTTCCTTTTATTGTACTGTTCAAGTTCACTGAATATCGGAAACTGACCGAGTATACTCGAGGGTAACCAATCCTTAAGAAATAATAGGGCGTTTATATGCACACGGATTGAGAATTTTTGATTTAATAATGGGTCACTGCATAAATAGTTTTATTTTCTGTTTCCTGTCAATTTGGTAAAAAAAAGTTTAAAAAAATACAAAGCAACATTAATGGTGTATGAAACTGGTCAGGATGCTAGTGGATTAATCATTAGAATTTGTTCAAGCATAATTCCTAACTGATAAAGTATTGCATACATAAGTACAGTAAGTTCATTACTGCTTAACATATACATAATATGATGCATGTTTATGAAAACAAAATAGTCTTTATTTTGTATGTAAATATGTACCTAGTGGTAATCTTGCAAGAATAAAACTTGTAGTATATAACGCTACTCTGCTTTTGCATTGTAGTTTAATAAGGTATATGTTCTGGTGTAACTGGTTGTAACAAATTATATTTGGTAACTACGTTAACAATGAATATGACCGTCAATTGTATTATTTTATTAATGCAATTATAATCTCAAATTGCCGCTACATCTACTTTAGAAATCGCTTAATTATGTAGTCAAACCACAAAGTAATTTCAATGGCATATTACGTTATGCATATTTAAATTAGGTGGGAACTGGCATACCTTTGAACAAGATCAAGGCACACAGTTGATAAAGGTGGGAGAATGTATCATTAATTGAAATTTAATACTGTTTTTTGTGCGTATAAAGCGCTCTATTCGAATTTGTGCAGAGAATGGAAATGCTACAATGTATTCTTACTTTATTAAAATTCTTGGAGTCGTAAATTCCAAATTAACAAGTCCTCATTTTGTAAACTTTCAGATTTTTTTATATGGCGAATATCTTCATTCTTCACTGACATAACGACATTTCCAAAATTCCTTTGAGATCAAGATAACTACCTGCAAGGTGTCTACGTGACAATTTAATACCTGAATACCGTACGGAAATAAAGAACCGTGATGCACTAGGAAAGACAAACTGGATACGGTCTTTATCAAATTTATATTAGCATTCCACGGGTCATGTCCATAAAACGAGGAAAATGTTTACCAATTAAAGCTAGTGTATCTGCAAGTTAGATAAGAAAAATTAGTACTGCTATTTCTTCAGGCAGGGATATCAGTCGAAATTTTAGGTTAGACTCTGAAACAGTTCACCCATATAATAAATTTGAATTTGTACAGGTATTTCATTAAATACTACAGACAAGAATAAGACGGGCATCATAAATCAATAGTGGATTACAATTTTGGACTTAATTCCTACTAAGTTAATTGTGCAATGGATACTGGAGCACTGGTGAAATATAAATGAATCTTTAATGGTCTAAAAAGTATCATGTGGTATCTTAAAGTATCAAATAAGTACCGCTATAACATCGAAAAAAAATACTGTTTTTTTACTGTTATGTTATCAGTTTACTTGGAATTTAATTAATTGATTACCTTTATAAATTTCTCTGTTGATATTGACGCCTTTGTGAATATCTGTGTAATTAATTAATTAGCTTATCATTAGTATAGATAGCGGAGGACACGTATAGGAAGACATTACTTTTAAAGTGTGATGACCTGAAGCCAATTTAAATATGAGGAAATATATACTTATTTTTATTCATGATGTTAGGTCTGCAGTGCAGATGTTTTGGTCATGTACATAGTATCTATAGTCTGTAAGAAACCTATGGCTAAGTTAAAGCAGTTTTGTCCTACTTGGCTGAAAACCACTGTCTTTTGTTTAAACATAGTCTGATTTTTTTATCATCGCTTAAGGATACGAGTTAACCTGGCAAAAAGCGTGTCAAAGGCTATTTCCGGGTTCATCTAGTTGCACGATGACCATGTATGTAGACGCACCTTGAAACATGCAACGAGGCATAATGCGTTATTTTTTGAAGGGTCAGGTCTAGGAAAGTCACGTGCGAAATTGTTTCTGTCTCTATAGTAGGTGCAAAGCTATCAATTCATTTTGGATTTGACAGATGAAGTTCAACTGTGAAAGTTGTTTAATGTAATCATGAAGTTGCTGTCTTGTCATTGAATTCTGAGTCACACCATAGGTAGCCATGGTTACATCTCTTTGGGGCATGTTATAGAAGATCATGAACTGAGTAAAACTGTCTGGAGTAGAAGACGCTAAAAAGCATTTAGAAATGTGTAAGTTGCTAACAGAATAATATGTCTCAAACAGTGCCTCTGTGATCCTGTAAAAATTTGGAAACTTTTTTTTATGGTTTTTAACAATCTAACATAGTCATAAATAATTTCAGTAATTGTTGTGGTGTTTTCTTAGGTCAATAAAAGTCTCAGTTTGATTTAAGATAACAAAAACGTTTACTGGTGAAAATAATACTCCTTACAAACATGGCATGGCAACATCAGGCTTATTTCTGCATCTTATGTTGCTCACAATAGAAACCAGGTGTCTCTTCATACATTGATACACATACAATCAAGAAAAACGATTACACAACAAATTTCCCTCCTTATTGGAGTTTTTTTTCTTTCTTTCTCTCTTTAATATTAACTAAAAAAACTCAAATAACTCAAATAACTCAAAGAATTCAATTAATCATCTTGAGGCTCTTCAAGATTTTCTTTAACTTAACTCCACTCAATGACTTAGTCAAAAAATCTGCAAACATTAAGTCAGTGGTTACGTGAATGACATCTGCTTCTTGTCTTTCAACTTGCTGCTTCGCATAATGAAATTTCCGGTTGAGTGTCTTCTTCTTGGTTTTTTGAGC
>JAQGAE010000066.1:0-64991 GCA_034696685.1 Julus scandinavius | reverse complement strand
AGCTTGAATCCTTCAAAACTTTCCTAATGATGAATCTTGAGCTTGAACCCTAAAAACTTCCCTAATGATGAATCTTTAGATTGAATCCTCAAAACTTTCCTAATGATGAATCTTGAGCTTGAACCCTAAAAACTTCCCTAATGATGAATCTTTTGATTGAATCCTCAAAACTTTCCTAATGATGAATCTTGAGCTTGAACCTTCAAAACTTTCCTAATGATGAATCTTGAGCTTGAATCCTTCAAAACTTTCCTAATGATGAATCTTGAGCTTGAACCCTAAAAACTTCCCTAATGATGAATCTTTTGATTGAATCCTCAAAACTTTCCTAATGATGAATCTTGAGCTTGAACCCCCAAAACTTTCCTAATGATGAATCTTGAGCTTGAATCCTTCAAAACTTTCCTAATGATGAATCTTCAGCTTGAATCCATCAAAACTTTCCTAATGATGAATCTTGAGCTTGAATCCATCATAACTTTCCTGATGATGAATCTTGAGCTTGAACCCTCAAAACTTCCCTAATGACGAATCTTGAGAATTATCCATCAGAATGGTAAATCTTAATTGATGAATCTGAAGTTTCAACGATTTAAAGGAAAGAAGCAGTGATGGAAATGCAATAATGTTTCGTTTAGGAAAGTCAGAATGGAATGTTTTGATGTGGTTTGTAAGGCTCCAACCAGGATCACCGCGCGAATAAGGGTCCAAACGCGAACTTAGGTTGAAGAGTTATTTATTAAAAATAGAGAGAACTTTAAAAACTGTTACAACTTAAAAACGATTTACAACTTAAGATACGCGGACAGCAGCTTGCTGCCCCGAACATAAAAGTAAGGTCTGGTGCACCGGCCCACGTTACTCCAACGCTAGCCAAAACCTAACTAACCCCTCTGAGCTTTCGAGCTTCCCAGCATACCTCGCAAGGAATGCTGGTCAGCCCGAGAACGCAGGGGAGTTTCAACCTTGACCTGGCGCCTTTCGCGCCCAGGTCAATTACTAGAATTCCCCGAATTCCACAGGTTTTATCATTTCCCTAGCGACGAATCTACATAACTTTCCCTATTTTATCTTATGTTTCGCCCTGTACAACGTAAAAAAGAGGCATACGTCCTTTGAGCGGAGCGCCATAAATACTTGAGCCGCAATTTTTTAAATAATCAGTACCCACAAACATGTCCAAATACGTCTTTATATATTCGAAAGATAACGAAGCAAAGTTTGGACATAAATTTCAATGAAAATGGCGTCCTAATTCAGAATAAAATCTCCTAGTGACTATGTTAATGCTTTTAATCAAGGAATTACTTGTATAATGTAGTCAGAGGAAAGTTGTAAATTATTATAACACGAAATTATTTCGTCTGTTTAGCATAAGGAAAATATTCAAAAAACGGAAAATTAGATTTGGACACCAAACATGATCAATATAGAAGCGGAAATATTATGAAGTCGCCGGATATACATATGTATCCAGCAACTTGGAAATATCCTTTCCGCTTGTACGTGAATATTTGTAGACTGCCATTTTGCGCGTCCAAACCTAATTTCTCGTTTACTGAAGATTTTCAGCCTGCTAAATATGATAACTTTCGTTTGCTATGGGTTTGTACGCAGTGGCTGGTGTTTGCGCAACGTTCATTTATTATAAAATGAGAATTAACGTTGTGGACAAATTTAAATGATGGAAGATTATTTAGAAATGTTGTCAAGATGATAAGAGCAGTGAAGAACTAGGGGTACTCAAACAGACCCCAAAATTTCGCGCATGTCTGCAGTCTAATCAGTTAATTGGGGTCATTGTACATGCGCTGACCCGGTTTTTAAAATGACTTTTCTAAATGGCTGGAGGTTTTTACTGTAATTTGATCTTGCAGTCTATCTGGCCTGTGCAAGCTGCATTTGTGCCCATTTCACAAAAGACACTCAACTCGTGGAGCTTTTCAGAGCTGCTTGAATCTACTGCGCATGTGCACCATATGTGGGCCAAATGCAGATAGTTCAACTGCCCGAGTGAAAAGTTCGTTTGAGTATCCCTAATTTCATTCGGTATGTAGTACTGCCGCCCACAATTTTAAAAGTAAATCCCAAAGTCCGTGTTATAATATTTTATAACTTTTTTTCTCTTTTGTCCACTTTTGTATACATTATTTTAAAATATTCAAATGTTTGCAATCATTACATCAAATGCTCGTGTAAATACCTGAAATATAAAATTTTAATTCCTTCTTCATTCAATCAAATTGGTTAATAATTATTATAATAACCCGGCCTAAAACGCTGATGTAGACGATAAAACACGCTTAATTCACTCTAGCAGTTATTGACGCTTACCGACTCGTATACTGATTATTGTGTCCATGTTTTCAACCTGAAATTGAAAACGTAGACACACAAACGTTATTTTATGTTTTGCTGCCAGACACTGCAAAAATGGCGAATGTGTTCCAAAATGGCGGAAGAAATATCGCGTGTCGCCAGGTCTGAAGAGATTTTCCACTAAAATTAACATTAAACACAAATGACGTGACATTTCCGTACACGTCACATCGTTTTTTAAATCAAACTGTCATCGAGCAAATGCCGTCACATATTTCCATAAAGTACAAGTAATATTTAATAAAAACTGACACGAAGTACAATTGAGATGATATTTCGTATATAAAATACCGTCATTTTTAAAATAAGCTACCATCAAACACAAACAACGTCACATTTCTGTACAAATGATGTCAAATTTCTATTGAAATTACAATGGAGCACAAATGACGTGGCATCTCTGTATACATGACGTCATTTTAAATATATAATAAGCTGAAATGACGTCACATTTGGATGAAAAGGACGTCTTTTCTTCTTCGGAGGAGGATAAGGTGTATACTATATAAGTAAGAGGGGGGTAAAATGAGTAAAGCGCCGCCATAGATCGATATTTCTCGCAATTTCTCGTTTGGGGGCGTCAGATGCGTCATCTCCAGTATAGTGCCATTTGAGGCTTAGGCGTAGTTTTCTGGGGGAATAATCTGTCTGCATCGTCCGTGAATCACCTTTGAACCCTCCATTTTCGATGTCCTCATCTGGAAAAGACCGGAAACGCCGCCATTTCCCCTAGCGTTCCGTGCCCTCTTTTCGTGTTCGTCCTGTTTGCCCGCTTTCAAGGGGTGGCTCTTTGCTTTGGGGCCAACATTTTGTACCTGGACACAGAGGGTTGTTGTGAGTAGGACGCAGCATGGCTAGGGACACCATTTACCTGTGCAATTTCCGGGTTTCCGTCGACGGAGAATGGCTGTGTCTCAAAGAAATAACGGACGTCCAGTTCGACGTGCCGGCCATTGAGATGATCACCGATCATGAGGGTAAGAGGACGCAGTCTGGAAAAAAATGGGAAAAACATTGTTTGTTGAAACCCAGGGTCTACAAACCATGGCCCGCTGGTCAAATTCAGCCCCTATATATACGTGACCGAGGCGGGTCTTGCGGGGGAAACAATCAACACCCTTAGAATTAGTGCACTTTTATGTGAAGAGATTATATAGGGCCACATCTATATTTGGAAAGGTTTCTTTACCTTTTCCGATACTAAAAAATGCTAAAATATTCCGTTTGTAGTTAAGATTTAAAAAGAATATCCTCATTAAGAATCCTTCAACATTTAACTGAAAGTAATGTGATAAATAATTGGGTGTAAATTAATGAAGTCACAATGTGAAGGTTGGAAGGTTTTAAGTATTTTGGTGAAACCGTGGTCGTAAGATTTTCGGGTCTTTGCCAATCTCCGCTTAGACCGAGATCCGGTGGTCATCGAGAGAACCAACCTTCTGAGCATCTGCAAGCTGGTGACCAAGGAGCTCATCGAGTCCTCCCTCAAGTATGGCAGGATGCTGGACTCGGACCACGTTCCCCTGCAACACTTCTTCATCGTTCTGGAGCACGTTCTCAGGCACGGCCTTAAGCGTAAGCCCGATTTAGATTCTCCGCTATTGTTGCTGTCGTTGTTGCGGTGATTAGTAACGGTTTGTTCGTATTGGTTTTTCGCAGCCAAAAAGGGGCTCCTAGGACCCAAGAAAGAGCTCTGGAACGTCCTGGAATTGGTGGAGAAATTCATGCCGGAAGCCCAGGACATCACGTCCAGCGTGAGGGACTTGCCTACGGTCAAGTGAGTGTCTCTAGAACGATGGTCGCGGAGATCCTTTGCGAAGCGTTTCCCTCTGATGTATCCTGTTTCTAATATTGAACACTCAATTGCAGAACTCATTTGGGACGTGCGAGGGCTTGGATAAGACTGGCGTTGATGCAAAAGAGGTTGGCCGATTACTTCAGGTGCCTCATCGACCGTAAAGACGTTTTAATGTAAGTTTTACGGAGGTTTTGCAAGTATATTTTGGTAAATGTGCCGAAGTTTTGTCCTAATGATATTTGCTCAAAAAAATAGGACTTTTAAAAGTCGAGGAATTATCTCGCAAGTCTCGAGCCATTGTCAACATCCAAAATGTCTCTTTTAGCGATTTCTACGAGCCTTTTGCACTGGTTTTGTGCGACGAGTCCGTGGTCATCGGAGGTCTTTTGGTCGGCCTGAACGTAATCGATTGCAACCTGTGTGTGAAAGAAGAAGATTTAGATTGCCAGCAAGGCGTCATCGACTTCAGCCTCTACTTAAAAGACTCTCCCAGAACAACGGGAGAAACGCCGCAAGAAGGTGTTGGACCTACCAACATGACGGCAGTCTTAGATCAGAAAAACTACCTAGAAGAACTCAATAGGCACCTCAAGTACGTTTAGCGGAAACCTTCCAGGGGCAGATGTATAGACTCGGACTCTCGCCCTCTCGAAAGGGCGCTATTGAATAAGAATATTAGACTTTTGTTTTTCCCGCTAGATACCCTCGTGAAATACTTTAAAAGGGGAGATTGCAAAAATGGGAGATTTTGACAGATCATATCAGAAAATTGCCAATTAGTAGTAAAAAATACCGAACTTATGGTTTAGCTATTCAATAAAAACAAAAAGAAATCCCTACCAATTTACACATCATTTACTAAAATTTTAAGTTCAATGACCTTGTTTTTTTTTTATTATTTTTCCAAAAATTATCAAAGAAATTGAGCGAATGGAGCAGAAGCGGTGTCGCTAAAATTTGGGTTGAACTTAATATAATAAATGTGGCTCAAAGTCCTACATCTGCCCTTATATTGATACACACGCAGTAAGTGCGGAATACGAGTTTTAACATGTCCGTACCTTCAGCGCCACAGTAACGAATCTCCAGGCTAAAGTCGAGAATCTCCAAACCACGAACGCTTTGATGAAGGAAGATTTAGCCATCGGAAAAAACGAAATTTTGGCACTTCAGGAGGAAAATGAGCAAATGAGGAGCGTACAAAACAGCATGCAAAAAGAACACTGTCGGAAGTTAGAGGTATCTAATCCTTAATTCTAAGATAAAACGGGACGAGCTAGTGTGGAGTTTTTATCTAAATCTCTTTCGTTTTATTAGGATGCCAGAGCGGACATGTCGGCCGAAAGGGAAACGTATCAAACGTCGAGGGCCGGTTTAGATCATATGTACAACGAGGCCAAGAAGCGGTTGCAGGACGAAACTCACATGAGGCTGGTAAGGCTAACTGAGACGGGGGTGAACAATCAAGAAGGGAATTAGCCAATATGCTGCTTACTTTGGATTGATTTATCAAAATTTTAAAGAATTGGGTCGAAACGGGGAAATGGCCTGCTCGAAAGTAATCTGGCCAATCTCATTGCCACCAAGACAATCCCCTTATCACTGAACCACTGCTTAGACACTTCCATTATCACTAAATTTAGTCCAAACCATATCAATTACACCGTTCCTGCTGACAAGCCACTCTCACTATCATTAAACCGCTCTCTCTCTCACTGTCACTAAACCAATCTAACTAAGTCAGATGCATTCGCCTTCGTACGAGCACTGCCTTAAATCTTTGGTGAGACGTGTGTAGCACCTTATCGAGTTGTGGATGGGAGACATTTTTTAAGTGGCTGCTTTGTCGGATGAGAGTTTGAACCGAGGTGCAGATTGTTACGAGCCTCCTCGAGAGGGGGTGGATTCCAGTGGAAGTCTCACCCTCGTAGCAAACTTTCCAGGTAGAGGTTGAAGGCTCAATCCCTGGCTTTGGTGTTTATCCTTCGTGTCGCAGAACTAGTCCAACGTTAAAAATCACCAAACAAACAAACAAACCTTGTCGAGTCCGCCTCAACTAAAATGTGTGTGTGTTCTGCGGTTTAGGACGTGGAAAAAGAGCTTGAATTACAAATTAGCATGAAAGCCGAAATGGAAATGGCGATGAAGTTGCTCGAAAAGGACATCCACGAGAAGCAGGACACGATCGTGTCGCTAAGGCAGCAACTCGACGATATAAAATTAATCAATTTAGAGATGTATAAAAAACTGCAGGTATGTTTGTTGCGTCGGGCACGATGCTATTTACTTTAACAGGGACTTTAGGAAAGATTCTGACGCGCGGATTCACTTTGCTTTCTTGCAGGCTTGCGAGTCCTCGTTAAAGTTCAAGACCGAATTGGTGACGAAGCTAGAACTTAAAATGAATCAAATGAGTGACGTCATAAAGCAGTTGGAGGATAAGTACGTATGCGATACTCAGTCGTCGGGATAAATCTTTCGCCTCCCCGACTAATGCGGTTTGCCGCGTGGTCGGGGAATGCCGAAGACAGCATTCGGAGTTTACGTAAAAATTTCGTGGTTTCGTTAACTGTCGAAACCCCTCTTAAAGAAGTTGTTCGACACGAATGGCTGGTTTCACAGGAGGTTATGCTAAAATCTATTGGTTAGCGAACCGCAAACGCCTCGATGGAACTTTTCTGCAGCCGTTTTAACGAGGTTTTGGCTCGCATCCATTAAGGTTTTTTCGCTATGTTGATCCGCCGTTTAAACTGTTATTTTTTATTTTTTTTAAACGATGATTTCAGCTTGCGCGCGTAAAATATAGACTAATGCGCTCTGTCATTAGCCACAAAATGAAAATTAATCGAAACACGATCCAATTTTAACGCACAAAATAGTGCAGAGGATACGTGGCTTCCTGAAACAAAATGATGGATGTCTAATTAGCCCTTCGAGAGGTGGTGCTAATTGGTCGTTTGTTATAAAAGAACATTGTCCACTTTAAGCTGTTGTTTTTCAATGACATGGGGGGTCATTCGCACTGGGAGGTACCCACGTTGATGCTATTGCAAATATTTGGATTTCCCAATTTTTAAAAGTAAATTACTCGGCGAGATTTCACGAGACGCAGCCTCGTGCAAACTGTGAGGAGGGCGGAACAGAGGAGGAATCCAGAATCAAATACTTGGAACAACGCGGAGGAATATGATCTCATGTTCGCTACCGTCCAAAATACGTGTAACGACAAATCTCTGGCTAACCTTTCAGAACTTCCTCGCACCTGACAGGGAAAGACTGAGAGCTGTCCAACTATTGCGAGCATAAGGTCCATCCTAGTGCAAAGGACCTCCTTACAACCCCAATTGGATTTTATTAACGCTAGGAGATGCAACTAAAGTACGATTAGTTAATCCTAGCGCTTGTCACGTTAATCGGGACAGTTACGTTAACTAGCGCAAAACCTAATTATTTCATAATGGTTTGTGACTCGAAGGGTCGTGTTTAGAAATGTACTTAAAACCGTGATAACTTTTTCCCCTCTAACTCCATTTGATCAAAATATTCATTTCCAGAAAAATGAAAATTGTCATAAGAAATATATATAATAATGTTTTAAAACCGATTGTTTTAGTCTAGATTTTTTTCAAATGTTATTAATTTTGTTTTTTATTTTTTTATTTTACGTTTTTTTTTTGCATTTTGAACTGCGAAGTTTGGTTGAAGTGGAAAATGAGCATCAGCACGAAGAAGAGCTGTCTAGGAAATTAGGACAACAATTGGCAGAAAGAGAACAGAAAAGGTAACGTATTCGGTAAAAAGGGCTATATGAAAATCGAAAATAAGTTTGTAATGGACGCTTCGATAGCAGACGACGTTTTTGCTCATCTTTAATCGTCGACACATTTAAGTTTTTGAAACGTGTTTATTTCAATCATAAATGAGCATTTATCCAAATTTTAGAAGCGTAATGGTTTTTAGGAAAGCTAACATCATTATCCAATATCGTAATATGTTTTGACTATTAATTTGAAAAAAATTGTTATATTCTGCAATATCGCGAATATTGTGCAATTAATGGTAGAATTTCTGAGCCGTTAATTCTCATTTTTGCGTGCTACAAGAACTGCACTAATTCAATTTAAGATTATACAATTAGCTCCGAAATTACATTTTCGAATGGCATAGAAAGTGCACTATTTTCAAAGTAAAATTTCGGTAAAAGATGCAGATGTTCGATGTATAGTTTTATTTCACAAATTGCAAATTACTTAAAAATTCTGCAGTTTTTTGTTTTATTTTGGCAAAATATTTTGTGCTAAAGATATCTAAAATTATATATATTTCAGATTTTAGTTTATTACAGCTATTAGTTACTTTTAATTAGATTTGCCAAAATCGTTTGATTAACGATATCTCATTTTCTGTTGAAATACCTAATAAAACGTATCTATAATATTTACGCAAATGTGAATTCCCTTGATGATTTAAATACATTTAAATACTTTTAATACTCGTATATTATGGTACTAGCAATATTCTGATGTGAAACTGTTTTAGAGGACTGGTACAAAACTGGTTTGGAAAGCTACAAATTAACCATTGTCTCGCTAACTGCGAAAAGTATATAAATATTAAACCTTATCTTAACATTTTCTTTTCTTTTTTCATCTCAAGTATGAAATTTTGATATGAAAATGTTGAACATTTCTTTAAGCGCGTGGGATTTCAGATGCCATATATTAGAAAATTTTAAATTACTCACCTCGTTAAAACATTGTGCAAATTAGCTATTAATTTAAACTTATAAACATAACGTATTCTTAAAACAAACATATAATCTTAAGTTGTTTATATATTTCTTTCGTTAATGCTCCGGACAAATATACGTTAACGAGAATCGGAAAAATTATGAAAAGAGGATAAATTTACAGTTAAAATGTTGCGCCGAGGGTCCTATAAATAAAAAAGAAATTCGAAATTGAGGAAACTGAAATTCAAAATTTATATTTTTTGATATTTCTTCTTGGCTTTTGGGAACCAAAACTGAAAGTTTTTGAAAACGGTATTTTCAAAAAATGAAAAAACCTCAAATAGATCCCACAATTCTTGGAAAATGTCGATATTTTCTGGTGCAGAAAACTAGCAAAGCATTTCTCACCGAAATTTTTCTGTTTTTCAAGGTTTTTCTATGAAACTTTGCAGGTGTTCCGTGGAAGCAGATCTGAAGGTAGAAAAAGAATGGAGGTCTTCCTTGCAGACAACTTCCATTAAAGACAGAGAGAGAATCAGTCAACTGCAGATGGAGTTGTTACAACTGAAAGTGATCTCTAGGGTAAAACCTGTCATTCGTTTGTGCATTATATCGGTGTCTTATTTTGTCCACTTTCATTCAAATCCTTTTTTTTTGCCTACAGAATTACGAGAAATTGCAGGCTCAACATCTGAATCTCCAAAGGACGTGTGAGGAACACGAACAGACATTGCAGGAATTGGCGGCACATCTTGGAGAGTGAGTATGATTATATGTTGCATAGATAGATCTGCAAAACCGGATACAAAATCTTTGCTTAAGAAGTTTTTGCCCGTGAGCTAGCTGAAAAAATGCACAAAATAATGAACAAATCACGTGTGTATACATAAAGGCAGCGCCACACGAGCGGTATTCGGCAAGTGCAGAATTTTTATGGAAACATAATTAAAATTGTACTTGCCGGAAATATAATTAAAATTATATCTCGGTGCACAAGTTCTATTGTAGAAAACCGATCGATGGATCAATTAAGGCATCGTTTCATTCATATATTATTATTATGTTTTACTGGTAAACCACTCGACGAATATGTGTACCGAGTGAAACTATTGTCTTTTTCGCTATGTCAATATTTGCTCACTTTTACTCGGGACAAAATCCGACTTCTGGTGGGGAAAAGTCGAGCTCCTTGGCGAGTAGGCAAGCACCCGATACACACTACTGTGAAATCAGTGAGTAGCCACTCGATACTCGACGAATACCGCATGTGTGGCACGGCCTTAATACGATATATTACGTATACGGATGTATACGTAATTTCTCTCTAGTCCACTTTAACAACTTCCCGATTTCTGTATTTTTTGTTTTCTCGTAGATCCAAACTGCAAATGGACGACCTCAAAGAAGCTTCCGAGCTGCTGAAAGACGCAACGTCTTGCGTATCTGACAAAGATGCCCAATCTTGCAAGAATTGCGACAAAAAATTTTCCATTACAAAAAGACGGGTAAGTATTTAGGGTAATTTTTGGGACTATTATCGAGAAAAGCAAAAGTTTCTTTAAAATCTCTAAAAACGTTGTGCAGAATTTTGTACGCTTTCACGTGAGAACTTTTTAGCTTATGACTAACGGCATCCGTTTGTCCATTGTTAGCACACTTGCCGCCACTGTCGCGCTCTCTTCTGTCACCTGTGTTCCAGCAACAACATTCCTCTGCCTTCCACCACTAAGCCGGTGAGAGTGTGCGACAACTGCCACACCATTCTCCTGCAGAGGTATTCGGTGACTTGACGGAAATGAAGGTTAACGAAGCATCAGAATTAAGGACCGGCAACGCGGTGCCTCGTCCGCCTATTTACGCCCATCAGCCGCGTGGTGAGAGTGTGTTTATACTTATTGCGTGCATGATAGTGGTTATATTAAAAGCAGATATATTCTTATAAAACCGTATTCGTCTTGGTCATATTAAATATGTTTTAGATCTTGGGGGACATATTGGATATATTTGAGGTCTCGGAGGCCATATTCGAATTGTTTTAGGTCATGGTTAGATGGATTTAGGTGTTGGGACATTATTGAAAATATTTGTAAAATTTTTTCCTAGGCCCCCAAATGGTCTCGGAGGCCATGTTGGAAAAGAATTTAGGTCTTTGAGGCCACTTTGGAAAGGTTTGAGCTCTTGGAGGCCATATTCGAAATGTGTTAGGTTCTGGAGGCCATATTCGAAATGTTTTAGGTCCTAGAGGCCATATTGGAGATGGCTTTTGGCGTGGGGGGCTATATTGAAAATAATTGTAACAGTTTTCGAAAAGTAGGGAGTCCAGAAAATTTCTTGGAACATACAAAGACCCATCCTATAAATTTTCAAGCCTCGAACCTCGAATGTAAATTCCAGCATAAAATCGGTGTTTAAATTATAGTTATGCATAATTTCCGACTTTCCCGAGATTTTAAAAATTCAAGTACATTTGGGACTGGGGACACAATTCTTCAGGTGTCCATTTCCCCTTTCACTTATGAGAATTTCACTTAAATACTCAATTAAACAGAAAATCCAAAAACTGAAAATTACCATTAGTAGTGGACGTCCATAATGGCTTCCCTCCCCCTCTTGAGGACGTCCTTTTTGAATGCACCCTAAGGCCCTAAGCATGGAGTGGGAATAGCGTGCCAAGGGGAGTCCCCAAAACCCTGATGATATCCCATTGCGGTAAATTTGGACAAACAAATGTGGAAACTAGCGTGTTCGAGTTCCTTTGTGGCCGAGTGAGAGAGGATCCAGGGATTTTCACACACTGGCAAATAAGGACGTTAAGGTGTTGTTTTCACCTTCATTTTATATTATCTGAAATAAAACATCCAAGTATTAAAAATTCATCGTTTGATCGAACGTAAACCTTGTTTTTGAAAAACGCAACATAGGAAGGGCGGTCAAAAAGTTTTGCATATTCGTTTATTATTCGAAAACCAGATGTCGTACAAAAAAAACTGAATTAGTCATTTTAAAGAGCAGGAAATTTGATTTTAGGTCACTCCATGGCGCCACAATTCATGCAGAATTTCGAACAAACTATCAAAAACAAAATGGCGCCTCACTCAAAAACATATGTCTGATTCGATTCAAACAAACGTTTTGTTTTGAAGCATGTTTATCTCGTTGTTGAAAAGTTAAATTAATATTCCTTATTCTACGTCTACGCAATTCTAAAATATACAAATGAAAATAGTTTATTATGTATATGGAAAATTATATAATTTATCATAAATGGTTTAGTTTTTATTTAACATTTTGTTCCCATTCTAAACAGATGTTTTTTATCTGTTGTAAACGCGCATTTTTGTTGGGTTTTTTTTCTAGGCAAACAAACATTTCGTTGTTAATCATCTTGTTCTCATTTTTAAATGCCAAAACTGCAGCGAAAAACTTAACACACTTTCAGTTCCCAGTTTAAACACCTTTTTATAGTTTTGAAGCATTCAAAATATGCCAAAACTTCATTTGATCAATTTTCTTCTTGGTGGGTAAGTGGTGACGTAGAATTTTTAAAATTTATCGCAATGACCTCTTCACTTTCCTTAGCTTAATTGTGAATGTACCGGATTCCCCAGAAATAATATTGATATTAAACCACAATAAATTCAACAACAAGCTTCAGTTTAAAACAGGTTTTTCCTCTCGCATTATACTAATTAAAAATCAAAACTAATGAAAATGAGTTTTAAGAGGATATATTAGTGAATATTCTTACTATTAAATAAACATTTTTTTTGGTGGACATTGGGCAAAAACATAAAGTGTATAATATCAATATCATACAAGGTTAGTTTATAGTTGGTTGTATACATAAGCAGGTAGAACAACCCATTTTAATTTTTAATTTAATATTTAGTCGGAAGTTGTTAGCAAATGGAATATCTCTACGTTGCATTTTCCTTATTTAAAAAAAAAATCAATCAATCACTTTTCCCTGTCTAGATCAGGCTTGCGTATTCTGAGAACAAAAAAAAAAGTTGGGCGTCAGGCGGTTTCGATCCCGCTTCCACCTCGTCTCCCTTTGATGACGTTTTCTCATGACGCAATACGATGACGTGTTTTAAGTATCGACGAAATATTGCATTGGATGATGATCTGAAATCCTCAATGGACTAGGCGCATTTGTGAGCTACGTCGCCTCACCCTAGTGTTATATAAATCCTTTATTAATCCGCCTTCAATTTCGGTACAATTGTTTGCCGTTGTTTCGTCGATTTCGAGTGGAAAAACATCGCGTTTTACCGTACGTACGTGAGGCCAATGGAGTCGACGTGATGTTTATTTCCACCAGAAAAGGTAATGACCTTTATGTTTGCTATTTCAATTTCGTCTTGACACTCTCTCCCGCGATTCCTATTCCTTCACTTACATCATTTCTATATCCGTTAATTTTCTGTTATTATCTAGTCCTAATTAAATACGATTTTATTTTGCTGCCGAAATTTCTCCTAATGTACAAATTTGTATGAACCTGCGTCGAAATCCTATAACCCTTTTCCCTATTACGAAGCTTTAAAAAATGCCTCTAAAATGTATGGTGTAACCTTTGACCTCCCGGCCCGTCCTGCATTCGGTGTTTTTCGGGGGCTTTGTAGGCACCCCTCGTGACCACGAATGAACCCGTCCACATTTTGTTATTTTTCCTCCTTTAAGAAGTGAAAGCGCTTTGGTTTCTGTACTTTCGCCCACATTGCACATCTCCACAGTCGCGTGATTTTTGCTGCGAGTTGTGCTCCGTTTTGATCTGGGAAGGAGAACAAATTAATTTCGTACTGGTCGCTAGACGATAAAATTACTCACTTTTCGGATACAACCTCTTAAACGATGGATCTCACGATACGAGGTAAGTGCCTTCGTCTCGCTAAAAACGTCGACCAAATTGCTGACGGAGAGAAGCTCGGTTAGGCCTAGGGAGAAGTACTTTCGTGTTGGACGTCGAAAAAGTTGGAAAAAATCTCGTTTTAAACCTTGGATTTGACCCTCGGTCGACGGAGGGTGGACCGTGAAACCCACGTTGACCGAGCCACAAGGGTGACATCATCAACAACCATGATGATTTGCACGACATGCCCAGTTTTTTACACGTAGGAAGTTCACTTTACCGGAAATTTGTGTGTAATCTGGGATAGGTTTACTAGTTAAAAGTCACTTAATGGTCAACGAAGGATTCGTTTCATAAGGCTGTATGTGGGTATGATGGACGTGAAGACTGCGAGCTCCTATTAAGTGAAATGGAAAAGGGATTATTAGGCTCCTTTCCCCCATCGCCAAAAATAACCTCACTTGCTCAGCGAAATAATTATATAAAAAAAAGATCAGTACTGTGCACTAGTAGGAGCCATTGAAACCTACAGTAGCTTCCATGGTTAAAATAAGGCCTCTGCTGGGATTTTTAGCACGAATAACAGCGGGAATTGAACGTGACACACATTCACTATCGACATTTCGTACCTTTAAACATACTTTTCGCTCATTTGCAAACTTTTTCCATGTCATTCAAACTGGTTCCTTACGAAATCTTCGACGGTGAACCTCTACCTTCTCTGGTTGTATTTAGTGCCATCTTTTATATTTCTAATATGTAAACATACGTTCACAGCGTCAAATTTACATTCAATATCTCATGAAATATCTCTTTACATCCAAAATCTTATAAGATAACGTTGTTGGCGAGCACCTTGAGCATCCGAAACTTTTTATAAAAATCTTCCACAAGACATTATATTTTGGAAAGTTCTAGAAGATTGTTGATGTTCCGGAACATTATCCGGTAACGTTCTTGAAATAATTTCACTATTCTTTGCTTAAACAGCGGTTTACAAACAAGAATTTGATCATGTTATGTTTAGTCGGAGGTTACTCGTGCATGCAATTGTTCAAAGTTGATTGGATATACTTTCTTATCAATCCAGGCATCTACGGCGCACTTATGGCCCTGTTGGAGTGGTATGGTAAGCTTAAGTCACAAGTATGGCCACGTTTGTACTCCTTTGGTGATACATCGTGCATCAATCCCGATACTACTTATAGAACGGTTCGTGACCATTACATGAAGTACAGAAAACTTAACTTTTGGCTACAGGTAACTATGGCCGCAGGGTTTTCAGCCAAGTGCCGCATATGCCACGTAACTGTGTCTCACTTGGTCATTTCTCAAGGTCCTCGGAGTACCGGAGCTTGATTCGAGCAGGTCAAAGGTCTCGACAGCGTTTGGTAAAACGTCTGGCACGTGGATACCTCGCTTTTTAGGCTCAGAGCATGCCTCAGGTTCAAAGCCCAAAGGCTATCCAAGTGATATGCACCATGAAACCTGTGGATGGGCACGGTAGAAGGGCCTTCCGCTGAGAAGTGCCGTACTCTACAATGGGGAGGGCTTTTGACGAACCAAGAATGGGCCTGTCTTGACAAAATCCATAAACCACGCAGCATCGGACGAAAGTCCAAACCGTGGACCATTCCTACTGGGTGGAGGATCTTTTTTTGAACAATTTGAAACCCCGGATATGGAAAATTTTCCAACTTTAAACAAGTGGCACGGGAAGAAGAGAAAGAATGACCAATATGTCCCATGTAATCTTTAAGAGAGATAACAGGAACATACCCACGATGAAAACAAATTTATTATGAAATGCAGTTTCGCCCCCCCCTTAACCCTTTACTGCTAATTAACTCTTTCTGTCATTTATCTTCCCCCTCTGCTGTTGAGCCCCTCTCACGAATCCAGAATTGCCAAACACGTCATATTGTAAGTTTGGGAATCGTTTCACCAATCCTGATGTTTTGGACAAATTTGATCACACAAAAAATGTGAAGCAGTAGCAATTCTCTCAATACAAATTCGTGTAATGAAATTTGTAATCATCAGCGGGCATAGTTCTTTTTCACCCTCTCAAACCGATATTTCGCAGTTTGTCCTTCGACAGACTTTACGGACAATGGATTCTCAGAGGCCGCTTCTAGACTTTGGAATCGTTACGGCAATGCATTGGCTCGACTACCGTTTTTGGAGGTCTGCTAAATTGAGGCGGGAGGTAATTTGGACGCTAATATTTGCTCGATGATGGCTGACAAAATGGAAGTAGCTCTCTGAATATTAATACGGCGAGTTATCCCTGGCTAACGATAAATATTTATGATGCATTGTGTATTTACGTTATGTCGTTGAATATGCATGATGCGTTACCATTATTTTCTAATGTTGTACTAGGAACATTGAACGAGCTTAGTCTTTAAGTCTGATTTCAAGCTGGGAAACGTGTTTAACGAGCGCTTAAGTCCCTGGAGTGAAACTTTATCCCTGTAGTAAGACGATATGTGTGATTTTTTCAAGGAAATTATATTACAAAATATCAAGAGAGAGAGATACATAGAACGTGGAATAGAAACTAATATTGGCAGATAAGTTAATGTAACTTATACATTAATGGGAACTAACTAATAAGGCTAAAGAGTACTGGGATTAAATATCAAATTTCATGTTGCAAACATCGCATTCAAGATAACGATTGAAGTCATTTTAGTGACATTGGCAAAAAAGTTAATGAGCGCCGTTCAAAGCCCCCATGTTTTAAAAGGGTCTTCATATAAGTTAATAAAAAGTAAAGAACCAACAAATTAGATTAATTGACCAAATCTTTCTGTCGTAATAAATGTAAATTTCTAGGTAGACAATTTAAAAAAAAAATATTTTGCCACTTTTTGGACACTTTTTTTGGTTCACCATGTTTTGGAAAACAATAAACAAAACACGGTATTTCTGCAAAAAAATGATTATAATCCATGATGGTTTCTCAAAGATTGAAATTTCGATGAACTTGTTTATATAAACATTGTTTGGCAAATACTAAAGTGTTTGTTCGTCAAACATGTTTTCCCTTCTCCTGGAGCTTAATTTGGTTGCACAGATAAGGAGATAACGTGATAAGCCAAAATAGATTGGATTCTACCTTCGAGTGTTATTGCTCTGATTGGTACTGATAAAGCGTGATTGTGACGCTGGTAACATAGTGAAACGGAAGTGCCAGCCAACGTTCCGTTCCTTAGTGCATATTCCCGAACTGGAAAATATTCTGCCACGTGATTCGATACTGGAATAGCAGGGTTTTGGCCTCGGACCTTTTATGGTACGTAATTGGTTCGTAGTCCTACGAAAGTGCCTTTGGGATAGAAGCCCTTTTAATTCCTTGGTGCCCTTCTACATGTTTGCAGTGTTTCGAGACCTATAAATATTCTAACAGTTACACTGGAGCACAGATATCCCCAGATTTTTAAGGGCCTAATTAAGGTCTCTCTACCTATAACCTGGGGACCCTTGTGTACGTGTCACGTAAGTACACAAGATTATTCTTTACATCGTAGAAAAAAAGGATGTCGCTAGGGGATTAGTGCCCCTTGAGCCAAAATACGTTAATGCGGGTTTCTCAGTTTTTCTAAATTGCATTACATCAGGATACAGACTAGATGGAGGTTATTGAATAAATCATCCATAACACTCCTGAACTGACCTTGTAATAAGCATTTTTTTTTAATGTGAGATCACTATGCTGCCTCATATGACGCACGACAAGCGTGTTTTTATTCTATCTTCAATTTTGTTTTAATTGGGTTTTTTATCTTTTGCACACGATAAGCAACACTTAAAAAATAAGAAAAACAAATATTAATCAAGGGCACAAATACTCAAACTTCCATATCTTACGATTATACTTTTGAATATATTTGTTTTTCTTGAGAAGCATTCGTAAAAAGCTATCAACAATTGTCACAAGTTTTTGCAAATGGCAGCTCATTTATTATTAATACTTTTAAAAAATTTCAGAAATGTGTCATAAAATTATCAATTTTGTCTATAGTGTTATTTCTAATATTTTCGCAAACTATTATTGAACTGCGTGTGTTACTATGATATTGAGTTATGCAAACAATTCCGAGAATCTAATCTATGAGTGATAAATCTGCGATGAAATTTGTCAAGAAATGGCATTTTTTTTCCATGGAATAACACCAATCCCAAATTAAAAAAACAAACAATTGTTGTCCTAAAATGCTCGGCTTATGACTAAGTTATAGATCTGTTTTGAAAGTTTTAAAGAATGATAACATTTTTTTTTATTAAGAAATCTCGTTTTTATGTGAAATAACACCCTACTACCTTAAAGTGAAAATTTCTCAGAGAAGTTGTATAGAGATAATTAGAGAATCTCAAGTAATTTTTAGATATTGAGGGATGACATATTATTTTCGAAACTAAGTTTCAAATAAGGAAATATTGTTTTTTCATGGAATAACAACAATTTCAAGGTGAAAAATGTCAACTTGAAGGCTTTAATTTTTGTAGTTTTATCATTTTCTTAGTGTTTCAATTTCATGCGATGTCCACCTCAGGAGGGCGGTCATTTTTGTGTCGCACGAACATTGTTAAAAATTAATTTTCTCCAAGTCCGATATGCGTGTACGGTATATATTTATTAACCCGGTTTATTTTTAAACATTTGTTGTTTGGTTTCCAAGGTGCTCTCGGACACAACTTCGATCCGTTCTCCGTATTTTTTCAATTCTTTTGACCTACACTATTGACCTAGATGCTTATAAACATAAAAAAATACCCTGAATGTTTAGAGATTTTCATGATTTTTTTGTCGTTGTTTTCTCTCATAAAAACAATTGAAAGTATAAGGTATTTTTAGGTATAAATAATTTGACATATTTTTGAAAGAAACTGATTTAACGCTAGTTTAAGCAATTGAAACCCACCAAAAAAATCGTACGCCCAGATCCTCCTGTGTATTATAAACTAACGTCGATTAAGCCACTGCCATTGTCATATATCGAGTGATTAATCGTCATTAAAACACTCAGATCGGAAGTGTGGGATTGCCGTGACTAATTAACGGACGTGAATTAGAGCGAACATCATTTGCATTTTGGGGAAATCATTGACTGCCTGCATCCGTTTCAATGCACATTTTTGTCGTTGTTCAGAGACACTAACTACATATATACAACCTGTTTGAAGCGGTAGTAAATCCTGTCAGGACCAAAATGTTATCAAAGAGGGTGTAAGAAAATAATTGAAACACGCTTCACATATAGCTTCTTCTTTTATACAGAAAAGGACTTTGTACAGTATTAAATGCCAAAAGCTGCTTAAAATACATGTATTCCTATAGACAGAAAAATGTGCTGACATTTCATCGTTAGTGGCTACGTTTGAAGAAAATGCCGCATTCAGCGGCCTGTTTTTCAATGTTTCACCAAAAACTTATTTGTAATTAACATATTACTAAAAACTTATTGTTCAGAAATTCGCTTATGACGCGCCATCTATTATGGCAATTTCCATAATTAAAAATGACAGAAATTGAAACAAAATTGAATTTTTAATGGCAGTTTCACATAAAAGATTCACATACGCCACGTCATGTCTCATTAATAACATTTCTCAACAAATTACAGAAAGTGCGCTAAAAGCGTAGTTTTAATGGCAAAGTTTTAATGTCATTTGTATTAAAATAGGAAGTCGTTATCGAAAAATTCATCTTTCATGATTAATTGTACAAAGTACATTGCTTTATATATTGCCATAAATATTTTTTACAATTTTGGTACACGTATAACAAATCTTAGAAAAGTTTTTAGAAAATGCATCGTTTTGGTTTGTATGCAAGTGCTTTTTTCCCTTCAAATAACTAGATTATTGAAATCCTTGCCTCTTCTCCAAACAAATAGCCGCTTTATTTTGAGAAAATTCGTGGATCCGCCCTTTGAGATCTTACTTAGTTCTCTTTAAATATTGACTGGACGTGTTTTTACGAGTGAATCATCGATTCACTTCCCCCGATTGATTAAAATATCCGTCATTCTTACTAAGTACTAAGTATGTGTACCATGCAGTTAGTGTTTGGCAAAATCCACGAGAAGTCAAATTCAGCAGCGTACATCAAATATTTAAGGCAAACCCGCCTTCGCCGTGGGAGTTTTTGTTTAATATTTATAAAACGTCGATGGCAAAACTACCGTTAATGACATCAACGAGACGACTAATTTCAGCCGTGCAACTACTGCAATTAACGGTTGGTTTTACTTAATTAATGGACCGATTTCGAACATATTGCTCTCATGACTCTATTGCAAGGGCGTTTGTCTGCACCGCCCTTATTTTATTCACGTTCAAATTACTACATTTCACTGAAGACATTTTTTCGGCTCAATACGCTAAATATTCTTTTATTTGTTTTCTTGAAATAATAAAAAAAAATCATAAATTAATTAAACTATACATGGATAGTTGGTTAGTTTTCATCTTGAAGGGACATCCCTGTCCTTTAGCTTTCTACTAGGAGGTATATAGATCACCCTAATTATATTTATTTTACTATATCTCTGAAAATGCCATATATCTTTCTGTAATACATTTGATTGTCACTGCATTGAATGAGGTGTTGTTCCTCGGCTCCTTTATGTTCAAGATTTCGTTCTATATTTCATAAAATACAATATACTTATTTAGTAATGTAAAGGAACTCTCCATACTTACAAGACGATAAAAACTGAAGTTATTGAGGGTTTTCCCCATCTCTTTTACAACGTTCAATATTTTGATAATGTAATAAAAAAAAGTTTCGAATTGTAAAAATGGAATATTCTAAGCCCGTACTTGCGTTCCATATCAGATTTAAAAATTTAGAGCGCGTGAGTTCGTTCTATAATTATTTTCGTGGAATTTTAATGTTTGGTTGAAAGCTTTTTTGACATTTTCTGGCGATTCAAGACCAGAGTGGACAGAATCTCGAGTAGAAAGAAGTACATCTTGTTACTCGTAATATGGCTGCTTATATACTGATTGAAATGACGGTTTTAACAGCGAAGGTGAGGCATTCCGCAAACAGCGTCATTAACTTTGGTTTAAAAATAGGAAAAACAACTGCTCTTCTTGTATACATGGCATCAGGATTTCTGACCCCCTATCTGGGAATTTCGTATAGGTGAATTCTCCTAGAGATGGATGTTCCGACATTTGCATTGTGAATGTCTTCGCCATGCCCTATGTTAACTTGATCTGTATAGGATAAAAATTAGTGACACGACTGTTTCCAGTACAAAAATGGTCCAGATGATCAAAAAGGTTAATTATCCACCGATTGATAGCGTCATCATGGTCATGTTGACATATCTGGAAAGAACTTGTCAATGTCAGTTTGATACTGACAACCTAAAAATATTGTCTGCAGCTTTGTTCCGCCAACGTCGTGGTTTTTCAATAGTTGTTCTATGGTTTCTCAAAGTTCTGACGATCTTGAGGTTTCGCCATTTTTTCTTATCTGCTTTCGTTTAAAGAAACAAGTCCTTCAGCTCTTATTTTTAATCGTATCAGGATTTAATGAACGCATATTGAATTGCGACTTTTATCGGTCTGTCGCTTCGTATTTTTTTCCCTCAAACTTCAACATTACAGTCGTTTTTAATAGTTGATGACTTCCATCTGACATTTGGACCTTTCAGTGTCCTTAACCTTTTTTTATTTCGCAAATAAACATGTTGACGAGCGAGCACCACACGGGGTTCATAATCAAGCTTTTGCTAAATCTAAATAGTCGAAAATAATTACGTTAGTAAAGTAACCAATTGGTTTGGATTTGCTAAAAAGGATTTTTTTTTGGAATTTCACGAGTGAGTTGCTGTTTTTTTTTTTAAATGTTTATCTTGTCGTTATAAAATCTCCAAACCTTTCTAAATGTCAGCGTTTCTGACGTACCATACTTCATTCATTGATAATTTGTTGTTGTCTTTACGAACATGTCGAGGCCTTAAGGATTTTAAAAAATATTTAGTTTTTTTGTATTATTTGCTTTTTTTTTATGGCGAAAACTTGTTTTGAGAATTTAGACTTAACGTTCCTCTTGTGCCTATTGAAGAGAATCTCTTAACCCTCAAGAGCATCGACATAATATGTTGAGCCTGTTGAACAGAATCTCTTTAGGCCGGCTGAGCATATTGAAGTGTCTCCGAACTTCATTACTCATTAGGAATTATATAGCGCTCCTGCACTTTTGCACCCATTTCTTTAACAGAATATCGTATAGTTGATTAAATCGAACCTGTTGAAAAGAATCTCTTTAATCTTTTGAACAGGATATATTGAGCATCCGAAGACTTTCTTGAACAGGGCATTTGTGCAAGAGTTTTGTGAGATTCGCTTTAAATTCTGGAGACCAGAAGAAGTATGGCCTGTATGATATATACAATACAGAAACGTTGCAACTTGTCACTTCCTTCCTCTCCCATTCCACGTACGTACTCCCCGGACTCGTTATGTTTTGAACAAATTTCTAATCGCCCTGTCGTTCCTAGGAGTTTCAATGTTAGCGAACACACCTCCATCCCCGAGACCGGATTCACGTAACTTGGATGAATACCATCCAACGAGCGCCCCGGCTCCAAATACACCAACGAAACAATGGCACCAACTGTTACAGTAAGTAAATCTACATCGTCGATTTCTGTGCAAATAAAGCTGCGACCACTGTACTGGCACTATATTATTTCTAGCCGAATTTGCGAAACTGGGATCTTTTTTTTTTACTGATGTCCGATAATAGCTATTCTCAAACTCCCGACATGAATGGACTAGCAGAGATTCTATCTGTCTTTTCTAATTACAACATCTTGACACGGATCCAAGCTTTGATACTTTCGACATTCTGATAAAGCTGGTTTCTTTAATTGCTACTTCCGACATCCTCACTCGGAAGTAGTCTTTACCACAACAGAAACTCCAATGCTCTGTTAAATGGTTTTGATAATATGAGGGCATCCTGCGATCGAGGCAAAATGAAGTTTTTTCACATAACCGCCAAGGCAGGCGAACTTATCATTTTATGATCTCGGTATGGCCATCCTTATTCGTGTCTTATCGGCTGAGCTATCGATATTATTATATTTACTCAATGGCTGAAATTGACTCCTGTCCTAGCTGTGCAATAGCCAAGTTTTGCAGGCGTACCATGCAACTACCAACCATCGACCACCAACCACACTTGTCATAACTCACAAATGAAGTTCAAACATATATGACAACTGCTGCTGCAGCTAGATCAAACTTTGATATATTTTATGGAACATGTTGTAAATGCAATTCGCCATTGCGTAGTGGTTGCACAAAGTAAGGGCTTGAGATTCGTCAACATCGTTCACTATTACTGGGTTTTTCACTTTTGGAGCAGATAGCATTTTATTGTTGTTTCACGGCTACAGCGAGCAAGAGATGCCTTTCTTTTCGTTTACAAAGAACTTGAAGTTGTAGGTATTGTTTGATCTTCGCAGGTATTTTGATATCGGACGTGGTTTTGCAACATTTCTCGTTTGGTTTTTTATTTGTATTACTGTGTACTATTTGATGTTATCAAGAGCGTCAGTCTCTCTACATGGTCAACTTGACTGCAAACCAGAGGTATAGGATGACTTCCCTGTCTGTTTTATTCTTTACAATTCCGCGTCACAATATGGTGATACGGAATGCCCTGATGGATGTCTTGACGTAATTGCTCGTATAGTTTAGTGATCCTGATCATCAAGTGGGTCCCAGGCTGAAACATACGTGCAAGTGCCCTTTCTTGTAACTAAGCTAACCTACGTTTAAAATTTGCTCGATTCTATGATTTTTCAGAAATCTTTGAATCTTTGGTCTAAAAGAAATTTGCTGAATAATTCGGATGTCTCGTTTGTCCGTGGCATTGTTTTGTCTTTCGTCCGTGTGAGATGAAACAGCAACACTTTCTGACATGCTTTTTGCTTGATTCTTTCTCGCAGGATGGTCTTTGATGCGATGCACAGCAATGGAATCCTCCGCCAGCAAGTCCCATCCGGCCAAATAAGCACCCATGCAGCTGCCAGCAACGCCGGCGACGAAGACATCAGGCCTAGCAGCCAAGAAGGAGGAGGAGGAGGAGGAGGGGTCGTGACCTCCGCCCGTATGGCCGGAAACAGTAGCAGCGTGGAGATATGGCAGCGGCAGCCCCTTCTCAAGCACGAGGACAGCCACGACATCCAGGACAATGACGCGGGCTGGGAATACAGCGAGATCAAGAGCGAGGAGGAATTACAGCAGCAGGGACACCACCACGGCCACCACCACGGAGGCCGCAACGGGGTGGTCAAGATCAACCTGCCGGCTCCCGAGCGGGAGGAGCCCAAGTTCCCAAAAGAGAAGTGGAAGACGTTGGTGGCCTTCGTCTTCGTCTTCTCAAACTGGCTGCTGACCACGGCCTCGCTGGCCATTGTGCACGAACGCTTGCCGGACAGGGCTAAGACGCCCCCCCTCCCCGACGTCTTCTTCGACCTCTTCCCTCCCCTGGACTGGGCGCTTACCGTGTCCGAGATCATCCTCATTGTGTCGGTCAACGTCGTGCTCCTGGCGCTGTTCCTGCACAAACACAGGTAGGGATGTACCCACGCTACGGCAATGTCCAGAATGTATGCTAATATTAACATAGCGTCATGGAAAATACGGCTAGGCGTGCACTAGCGATTTTTTCTAGGCAACCAAACCTGCACCTCGCACACTGAACAAAATTCGCGGAACCTTGGTTATCCAAGTTAACGTGGACCAGTGAGCTAATTTTGGATAATAGTAATTAAGAAGAAATTGTACAATTATTTCCATAATTTGTATGTTTCAGGTTCATCGTGTTGCGTCGCTGCTTCCTAATGCTGGGATTGCTGTATTTAATGCGCTGCATCACGATGTTTGTAACTCAAGTTCCAGTCGCTAGCGTCACTTATTATTGCTCGCCAAAGGTATGAACATTTGGGATTAATATTTGTGGAAGAATGAATTTTCTGCTACGTTATACAATTTGAGATTCTCTCAAACTGCTTAAGAAAAAAAAATACTGCATAGAGTTTTTTCCATTTTACTTTCAGCAAAAATGTTTGGGAAGCTCTCCTTAATGGGCATTAAACTGTGCATTTTATTTTGGATTTTTGCAAAGTTAATTTGTTATTTAAAAAAAAAAACAATGATGTAAAATTAAAGCTAGCGTTAAAAAAGTTTTGCCGACGCCGGGGGTCGAGTGGGTTTCGTGCTTGCCTCTCGATCCTAAGTTGCTGGGTTCGCTCCCAGGTCGAGGTCGGTGGGAATTTTACGGATAGGAGGAATTCCCAAAAAGTGGCGGCTCTTTCGGATGAGAGTTTAAACCGAGGTCCCATGTTGATTGTTGCATGTTAAAGACCCCTCGAGAGTGGGGTCGGACCTTCAACACCAGGTAGGTGTTGAAGGCCCATCCCCTGGCGTTGGTGTTTAGCCCTCGTGTTGCAGAAATAGGCCAACGTTAAAAATCAAACAAACAAACAAAAAAGTTTTGCATTGCTAATGTGAATGTTAACGAAGCTTTTTCCTGCTCTCGCGTTGTTCCTTCGCAAACGAAGAAAACATAGATTTTTTGACTGATTTTTGTTCCTATCGCCCGTAGGCAAATTCCACTAGTCCCACAGTGGTTGTGGAAAGGGTGCTGCAGCTGCTGAGCGGTTTTGGACTGTCCATCAATGGACAGCACACCTTCTGCGGCGACTACATTTACAGCGGACACACGGTCATTCTAACGATGGCATATCTGCTCATACGCGAATGTACGTGCCGCCGGTTATGTCTTTTGCCAAAAACGAAGCTAATGCCCATTATGTGACGTTTTCTCCTTTTCTCCTTTTGTTGTGCAGATACTCCGAAGCGGTGCGTTCTGCTTCATTATCTTTCGTGGACGATGAGCTTCACCGGAGTAATAATGGTTCTGTTGGCTCGTGGCCACTACACGGTCGACGTCATCATTGCCTATTATGTCACCACTCGTGTCTTCTGGATGTACCACACGATGGCCAACAATAATAATTTAAAGGTAACTAAACTAATGGGTGGCGGTGAAAGTGCTTTTGAAATTGAGCTCCTCATGTATCACGCAAAATCTCACTAAATTCTGAAAATCTAGAATGCTAATGTTTTCATTTTTTTCTCAGGTCCCAGGGAACCACAATTACCTTTCGCGGCTGTGGTGGTTCTGCATGTTTGAATACTTCGAGAAGAACGTGGGCGGCGTGGTGCCGCGGCTCTACGAGTGGCCACTGCCGTACCCGCGACGCTTCGTCAAGAGGGACCGCGACTCGTAGGGCTTGGCCCCCGCTCCACCTGCCTGCCTTTAATGACCGGCGAGTATTGTGTATTCGAATAGTTTTATATACATAACAAATAAACAAACGATAACATATACATGCACACTCGCGATAAGAGTGCGAAGCGGGAATCTAGAAGAACTCGCGACAAACTCGAAGGAAAGTTCGGCACGTCGTGCCACCAGGACTTCCCCAGCCGCAAACCTTCCTTTTCGGTTTCGTTTTTCTCTGCTCCGATTCGAGATTCTACTTCTTTTCGGCTCGGTGTTTTTAGATGACGGGAGTGCGAAATTCTCTCTCTGTCTATAAGTGCTTCCTCCCCCGACGTTTTGGAAAAATTGTAACTCGAGTCCGAAATCGGGATCCTCCCCGCGACCGTTTCATCGGATTTTGGGGAAAACTTCTGTGCGATAAGCCTTCTCGTTGACGGGTTTAAGAAGAAAAAACAAGGTTCTAGGAAACCCGTTCTGCAAGCGGCCATAATCCAGAGGAGGGAGATGTCCACGGCAGAACCTCTTCGGAATATGTGGAACAGTGCCGGTAATGGGAAAGCATAATGACCGATAGTTTTGTTTTAGAAGTTACGTCGTACGTGAAATTCGTGTTATTGTGCTTAAGGGGTAACTGAAACATCGCATCTGCAATGCTAAAATTGTACTAATTTAGATTTGATTTAAAGAAATCGCTTAACTGCGGAGTTGTCTCTTCCCCTCATCGAATGGTTTGTTTGCTACGTATCATCTCTTCGATGTTTTTAAACAAATAACCTCTAGACATCCGCTGCACGGTTTGACAAAAATGATGAAAGTTTTTTTCCCTTTTTCGTGCGAACTTAAAGAGTCTAAGCACCGAAGGAATTCTGGAGTTTGCCTCGGGTTAATTTATTTTTATAAAAACATGAGACGAACCGTTGTCTTTTAATCGAAGAAGAGTTAACGAGCACACAAATCGGTCGACTTGAGACCAGTTCTTTCCGTTAAAGTCTCGTTCTTAAATTTGTTAAGTTTTAGCATTACTAATGTGGTGTTTGGCTGCTGATATTTCTCTACAAATTTTAAACTCTAAATGTAATGTACGAGTAGGAATATTGTTTTAAAAAATCGGAGATTAGAATTTAAAAACTTATAAAACGCCTCTTAAAATAACATAATGTTAAACATTTTGTAATTAAATCAAAATTGCAGGAATTAACTTTAAGTTTTTGATTTTTGCTTAAGAGTATTATGTGATTGAGTTTAAAGTCTAATAACTAAACATCTTCAAAATCTTAACGAAAAACATTAAAACCCTTCCACGTGTTATCAAAAAATAATATTGAGACAACGTTCGAATATGTTTGATTTTGAATTCTCGCTTAGTTTACTTAACGTTTTCTGTCCCTCTAAGGTATAACATCATCTAAACCATCTCACTAAAATTGCATAGATATTGCATTGATAATGTAAATTCCTTCTTGCAAAATGTTTTGTAAATCTCAGTCATTTTTTTTGCAAAATTCAAAAGCGAAAGTTAACGAGAAGTTAAAATTTTAGAAAAATATCAGTATCAAACGAAACGTGCAGATTTTATAAAAATATCTGATGATTCGATCTTTACTTTCGATATCATCGTCGGATGCAAAACTATCGCTGGATAACCTTCGTGTTGCCGGCATTGACTTTAAACGGGGGTTTCTAAGAAATTTTGTCGGGAGAAAAGTTCCTTTCGTTAAACATCACTACGTCGTATCAAATTTTGGGTTCATTCCTTAAGAAAACTTCGGTCTAATTCAATTTGGCTGAATATCAAATGCATCATCTCCCGTTTGTTCTTTTTTATTTTATTTGGAGATAGAGGCAAAGTGGATTGCACCAACAAATTGTCGTTTTCCCCCAATTTTTATTGTTGTTGCATCTGCAGAGTGCTTGAGTTTTCCAATCATATCGTGACAAAAGTGATAAATGTTAAAGAGAGACGAGAGCTCGTCAAAATAAACGAGCAAGAAGGCTTCTTATATTTTCTTTTTTCTTTGTCTAGGCTTTGTGCGACTTTTAACGAGGAGAGATGAGGTGTTGCGAGAATTTGCTGCTCAATGATGCTATTTTGAACGAATGCAAGTTTGTAACTAAAACCCGGACATACGGAAACAAGGCAAAATCTAAAGCCATATTCACACACAACCTTACTCACCAGAGAATTAACTTTGTGACGTCAGCAACTAGACAGAAGATTAGGATGAAAACAAGGGTACAGTCCACACAAAACAGTTGTCTTCTGTAGTTTACCGCAAGACAACAATGGCGCTTTTGCGTCCATCGTTATCATCACTTCTATGTCGCTGTCTGCTAGAAAAAGTTCAACCAAGTTTTTTTTTTCGGCCAAGAATATGGATGGGCTTATGCCGTCTGTTTTCTTCTTCAAAATTCCGCATCATAATATTGTGATGCGGAATGCCCTTATGGATGTCTTGGCGTAATTGCTGGTGTAGTTATAACTTGGCCGTTATAACTATGGTAACTTAGTTGGGGTGTTAGGGTGTGAGCATGCGCACTTCAGCTCTTGTTTTTTTTAGGTCGGGCCATATTCTTTAAAGACAGCAATATAGAAGTGATGACAACAATAGACGCAAAAGTGCCGTTGTTGTCCTGTAGCAGACTACACATGACAACTGTTTTGTGTGGACTGTACGCTTGTTTTCAGCCTAATCTCTGCTGCCTAGTTGGTGACGTCACAAAGTCAGTAGGTTGTGTGTGAACAGAGGACTGACTTTGTGACGTTGACTAGGCATTCGACCATTGCTGAAGTGATCATGCTTACACCCTAACTTATATGTTAGCGGACGATATTCTGGTGTGCGTGAATAGTGCATAACGTCCATAAAAGCATCGTAGCGCAAAGAATTAATTTGACGAAATCGTAAAGGCGGCGCTACACATGTGGCATTTATTAAGTACTTTGTCAAATGCCACATGTGTGTATCGGGCACTCGCCTATTTGCCCAATACTTGTCCTGTCCCACCAGAAGACTGTATTTTATCCCACATCAAAGCGGGCCAATATTTACATAGCGAACGTACACATATTTGTCGAGTGGTTTACCAGTAAAAGATGATAATATATGAATGAAACGATATGTTACCCGATTCATCAATCAGTTTTCTACAATATAATTTGTGTGCTGAGATATAATTTTAGTTATTTTTGCGGTGAGTAAAATTTTAATTATGTTTCCGTAAAAACGTGACACTCGGCAAATATGCATGCGTGTGTAGCGGTGAGCTTGCAACTTGGCAAGTACTTTTGCAAAGGGCAAATATTCGCCACTTGCCAACTATCCCATGTGTGGCGCCACCTTTAGGCACGTAAAGTGGAGAAATCTTTTAAAATTAATGTTCTTCGTGTAAGCGTAATATTTTTAAACACTGAAGAAGCACTTTAGGATTAAGTTGACTTTTATCGGACAAGTTTGGCAAAAAGACGAAAAAGTAGGTTAAGCATGTCAAGTATCGTATATATTTAACGAATTGTGGAAGGAATGCTCGATGTTACACATTATATTTACAGGAATTTCGCAGATTAATAACAACGTCCGCTCGTTTATACAGTAATCCATTATGCCGTGACGTTAGTTCGAGCATAGACAAATTGCTTGAATGTCGATTAGAAGTATCATTAACGCCTCATTCGATTTTCTTCCGATTAGTCGTAGTTTCGGACTGACTGCGATGGCGGCTTCTCTCCCTCATTAACTGCGCACGTTTCAATTTGACCATCAGAGTGCCGGAAACCCAAACCCAGTTGCACTGAAAAAGACGAATAATCGTCGTAAACATTATGCCACACTAAGATGTACAAGTATGTACTTAAGAAATTGTAATGGTTCACAGTTTTGTTAAAATATATGTCAACGACAAGTTTAAAGCAGGCATTTTTTAAAAACAAAGTATGAAGCATGACATTTTTTAAAACCTTCCGAATATTTAAGTTTCCTTAGAATGTGTGAACGAATTTCAATTACCACCATGAGCAAACAGTTGATGAGCAAAGGAACGGAAAACAGAAGCGAGATGAACATTCCTCGGCTGTCAAAATACTGTTGTTTCGAGAAGGACCTGTCGGAGAAAAAATCGGTCGTTAGCGTCACAAACGGTAACCGAGGCTTCCTACGCTACTTAACCGTGAATCCGTCGTTTTTTACCTCCAGTGTTTCGCAGCCATTTGGTTTATATTTTCAGAGAAGTACACCAACAAAACTGAAATTAGAAAAACAAAAGTTGTACAGCATTGTGCGAGTACTCGATCTTCCTTTGCACTAACGTTTCGAGAAGTATAATACAATATAACAATGAGTAGATTTAACTTTCACTTAAACTGCTTTTTCGTAAATTTTTCATACTAAACTTGGAGCAGTTTCTGCTTTACCATTCGTTTTTATTATACAGATTTATTCCGAAAGGCTTCCTGAAGGACGTACGTCATCTTTTTAAGTATGATGTAATTTGACGTCATTTGCATTGTTGATTACACACAAACTAACTCGCCCATGACGTCACATTGTATAAAAATAGTAACGACTCGTATAAAATGACATTTTGCTTCTGTAACTTTGCCGTATCTATTCGAACGCTAGTGATATCAATTTTTGATGTCCTATATGTCAACTAAATTAGCGACATCGTTCAGTGAACTCAATTCCATGCTGGCCAAACCCAGTAGCCAATATTCTGACATAAAATTACAATTTAAATACAGTAACAAACCTATATTTTTTATTGTATTCAATGAAACAGAAAAAAACTACATTTTTACTGCAGATACACTTTAGAAGTAGTGCAGCTTCAACTCATGGTTTATTAAAAATGTTATACGAATAAACAGCTAGGAGTTAATGAGCGCCGAACCTAAAAAACGGTGGTTACCCTAGATGTTCTCAAACATTTACAAAAATAACGATATAGTTTGGGACTATTTAGTGACCTTGTTGCAAGGCCGTATAAGTGATCACATTTCGGAATGGGGGATAAAACATTTCGGGGTGGATATGGTCCAAAAATCGAGGAAAATTGGCGGATTCGGGTTGAAATTTATAAAAATATTGGATTTCGGGGGATGGAGGGATCTATCCCCAATATCCCCCCCATATATACGGCATTGCCTTGTTGTCATTATCGAATTAAATGTCATTCATTGCAGCATGTAAATGGACATTTTGCAATGTGACAGAAGGGCTCTCAACTTACGCAAGGAGAAGAACAAACAAGCTTGCAGATTGCCATGATGCCTAGTGGCAACAGTGACAACGATGAGCAGACAGTGACAGGAGAGTAAAGCCACTAGCCAAGGGTCAGTCCAGTCGATCTGTAGAGAATAAAAATTGCGACAATACATGTCCAACCTTGTTTTGACACAATTTGTCGCAAAGTTCGAATGCTTACCGATTTCAGAAACGGCCAAATGCCATTAATTTCAAGCGGGTCGATCGCGTCCATCGTAAGAACATCAATACTTATCTAAAAATTCATTTTTATGTGATTTTTCATCGGAATTCTGTCATATAAAAACACCTACACAAGAGACGCTGTCGTCAACAACATGTCTGCTCATGACTCTCTTTTTTTAAGCCGATAGCCGACACGACATAACACGATTTTTTCTAAGCATCAGCATCAGAAATGGATTTATAAAAAAATCCTGATATCATGATAAGATAAATTCATATTTTTTTAATTTTATCGCAAGCATTAAGTTGTTTATGGGCATCTCTAACAAAATCAACGAATAACTAAAATAACTTCCTTACGTTTCAATAGAAATTTGAACTTGAAATAGCCTAAAAAGGGTTACATAATTTAAACAAATCGCTATTAGCCAGCTTACTTCGTGGCGGCTATCGGCTTGCTTCGAATGAATGACCTCTTACGTCACATCCACTCGGCACGAGTCATTGTCGTCATCTTCCGGTCGCGAGACAAGTGTTCCCATATAACATTCTTGAACATTTTGTTGTTGTTGTCGACTAGAAAAATGCCTTTATTTAGCAATTCTTCGCCGTTTGATCACGATGTTGGTGAGTATTTGCAGTTGGAAAGTCTAAAATGATTTAAGTTTATAAGTAAACTGTGTTTATTCGCCTGTAAGAGGAATCGTCATACGTAAAAAACCCATTAACGATGTTTATGTAACTACCACTAATGATAGACCAATGCTATCACTTATTTATTAAATCTTCCAAGTATAATTTCAGTATAAACCGTTCAAATAACTATTTAATGTATTGTTTGAGCTCGAACCAAAAGTAAACTATTTCAAATTGGTTTTTTTGCTAGGCGTAGTTTGTTGAATTTTCCCTACTAGGCCTATAATATTGCAATTTATTTGTGTCATCTTGGTGTCGCAATCTTTTATATTCAGAAATGTGAACATTGGATTGAAATGTTTGACAAATATCTGATACTAGGATACACTTTAGAAACATGTTAAATTAGTTTAGTCGAAGGAATAGTTGTTTATTTCAGGCACTTTGAGGATATAAACCCAAAACACCATTTGCAATAAAAATTGGTGAAAAAGCGAAGATATTGCCTAATCAGATCATAATACTGTGAACATTAATAACTGTTCTGTAGAATATGTTATTTGTTAAGAAGGATTTGTTTGTAGGGTCCAAAAGATTAGGTCCTTCTTAAATGGGAAGACTTACTAAAAAGATAAATACATAAGCGTTTTATGTGAAAGAAAATATTGTTTCTCTAATTTAATATTTTATAGAATAGTTTTGGAAATTTATGGAATATTATCATTAAATAATGGTGATATTTGTATTTTTTTTAAAAAAAAAGAATAGATCATTCGTGAAATTTCTCAAGGTGTAACATGATATAAATCTTACTGTTAAAACATTTTCTAAAAAAGCAATAATCGTCATCTTTTTCTCTGGGTTTGAAATTCGGTGGTAGGTAAATGTACGCGTAAATTCTGTACCCTACAATCAGAGCAAACAAATGCAATATGACATGGGGTCGTACACATTTTCAGGTGATTGCTCCTACGTCAGTAGCGACTTTTTGTTGTCATTGCTACATCATTATTAAATTGAACATTTAATAAATCTGGACTTTCGCTAGGAATGCTATTTCATCGTCTAATTGCTTGATTAAAGAAGTACCAATAGTAAACTTCCGTTTTGGCATGGAGCTTGGTCAAGGGTTTTGAAGTTGTGATTAACGCACTAACTGGGTGTACCAATGCAATGATATTTAAAGTAAATTGTCAGTAGAGTTTGCTTCTGTGAACGCTAAAGAGTTTCTTGATAATTGGTTTTATAGAAAAAGCAACAGATGAGAAGAATACCAACGAGGATTGGGCTCTTATCATGGAAATATGTGACAAGGTTACCACAACACCTAACGGGTAAGTTAATTTGTCGTTAACTATCGTATGACACGTCTCACGAGAAAATTAAAACTTCTCGTTATTTAAAGATCCAAAGAATGTTTGCGATCGTTAGTGAAGCGTATAAATCATCACGTGCCACACGTTTCAATGCAGGCGTTAACGGTAAGTGTACTAGTTGTAAATTCTTCGTTTAATAATTAAAGGTTATTAAGTCGTTGCATACGTTTTGCAGGTGCTGGATGCTTGCATCAATAATTGTGGGAAGGTATTTCATCTGGAAGTTGCGTCCAGGGATTTCGAAACCGAAATCAAGAGAATGCTCAGCGGAAAGGTTAGACGTGACATTTTATTACTCGACAATCTGCTTTCTCCCATCTCAACCTAATTTAACCTCGTTTTTTTCTCATAAATGTTCTTTTAGCTTCATCAAAAAGTTGTGGAAAAGCTAAAGTTGCTAGTTAAAAAATGGGCAGAGGGAGAGTTCAAAAGTGACCCTCAGTTAAGGTAACTACCCTCAATTTGATAACATTTGCTATTAAATTCCAAATTTTCAGTATGGATTTTGTAACTTTTGAAATTTTTATTTGCAGTTTAATTCCGTCATTGTATAACCAGTTTAAGGCCGACGGCATAGATTTTACCACTTCCGATCCGGTAAACGCTTAGTTATCTTATTCGATCATGGATCACTTGTTTGTATCGGTTGTAACTAATCCTTATGTTCGTTTGACATAGCCAAAAAAGGCTGCAGTTACGTTCAGCAAAGATCCCAACGTCGTTTCTAGTCAACAGGAAGAAGATGATATAGCCAAAGGTGTGCTTTTTATCGTGTTTTGCATCACTAGACGTAACTTTTTGTGCGATCTATTTATGCCATTTTGTTAATTTTTAATCCAGCCATCGAGTTATCGCTGAAGGAAAACCAGCAATCTCCTAAATCGGGTTCCACCGGATTATATCCCGTTGCACGCCCTCCGTCTCCGACAAACGCCAAGGAGCTGAGGAAAGTAAGAGCGATCTACGATTTCGAAGCTGCTGAAGATAACGAACTGACATTCAAAGAAGGAGAAATTATTCAGGTGTTAGACGACAGGTACGAATCGTACGACATTAGGCTTAATGTGTTTTGAAGCAAGTATTTTTTTTTACGCCTTTTAATCGAAATTCGTTTTTACACAGCGATCCTAATTGGTGGAAAGGTTCGAACGGCAGAGGAGAGGGCCTTTTTCCGGCTAATTTCGTTACGGCCGATTTAACGGCAGAGCCAGAACAATACAGTGAGTTTGAAATGACGATTTGTGTTTGCAGTTTTCAACAACTGGCAAACGATCATGTTTTTCTGATGTTTTTTTTCAGAAATGCCGGAGAAAAAGGCTGTTCAGTTTAATCAGGTTGTCGAAGTCAAAACTGTAGAGCCAGACAGACCGGTGGAAATCGATGAGGTTGGTCAATTAGTTAAAGATTGAACATTTGCCAAGTTAATTGAATTTGAAACTGGCATTTTTATGAAAAACGCCCTTATATTGGACAAACTCTTGTATGTGCTGTTATGGAGTGGTTTGTGGTTCTACAAACCTTAAACTTTTAAAATTCCAATGCAATAGTAGGGTACTCTACTACATTGAATTCATTAGGATATGCCCAGTTGATGACATACAAATAATAAAGTTGAATGATGTGCAATAAGGGGGTGGCAATTATCGTCATCAAAGTTACGTAGAGGTTGTCGATGTTAATTTTTGTTTTCTTTTTAATAGGAAAAAATCGACAAATTATTACACTTGCTAAATGAGGCCGATCCAACTGGCGAAGTGCCGGACTCTGACGAAATATCTCAGTTGGAAGGTAACGCTTAGTCCCAAAAAGTCTCCCAAGTCTCGTTGTTAACGTAGCTAGCATTATGTTAACACCCTTTATTGAAATTCAGATCAGTGTCACGCAATGGCCCCTCTTCTCGATCAAGAGTTGGAAAAGATCGACAAGTAAGTTCCTTTTTAAAGGTTTTCGTTAAACGCTGTCCATACATTCTCGGTTGAACGTGGCTAATCTTTATCTTCTCTCGATAACAGGAAACATGCCGCACTGACTCGACTCAGCCATGAATTGATGGACTCATTAAACATGTATCATGGTTTAATGAGGGATTACTCGTCACAAAATTACATGTACGCTCCCAATAAACTGCCGCCGGCGTCTTATTCGTACATTCCTCAAGCGGCCGGCGGATCCAACGTGCAGCCGGAGGTAATATCTCCCAAAGTGACCGTAAATCCGTTATTTTCCCCATCAATCTTGTTAATCTGTCGTTGTTTTCCCCAAAAGAGCTTTGGGCAATTTCCTCAGGGCTTCGCGCCTTCAGGTCCTCACGCTGGTGCATCTTACAATGTCATGGGACCCATGCCAGGTCTGACCACGAACGATATTATAATCTCGTCAAAGTTAGCCGCGTTTTTGGACCAAATTTAACTTACGATTACGATTATTTAGGGTCGATGCATCATCCTCAGCCTTTGCCCAACATTTCATCAGCGGGCGGCGCCTCCGACCCCGGATTGCAGATGCATCATGAAATGTCACCCGCTAACAGCATGCGCTATGTCAGGTAAGTGATGTTACCTCGTTTTCGATGTCTCGCCCGCTTTGTCGCCTTTATCTCCCTCTAATAATATTTTCTAACGCTCAATTATTTATTCCCCTCTTGACAGTCCAAACGTAGCCGCCACACCGATGCCGCAGTACGGCCCCACATCCGGTCACTTCATTCGTCCTCAACCAGGTGTTTTGGGAGCAGGGGTGCAACAAGGGTACCTCCACAGTCAGCAGCCAGTGGCAGGGTTGCATCAGCAGCCTTTGTTATAAAGTACCGTAGTCGAGAAGATCAAAAACCAAAAGGGGTTTGTAAAAAAAAATCGATACACGTTTTCATGTTAGCAGTCGAAACGCTGCACGAGACAAAGGTGCACATCCCGGTAACGAGGGCCGGTCACGCACGCTGTATAAAACTGTAAATAACTGTTTAACGACCCGCCCGGGAAACTATAGACCTCCGCGCACTAAGGATACGCAAGCATCCCAGCACGAGGAAAGGTCCCTTTCGAATGTCGACGGTCCACTTCCCTCCCGATGATTTCATATTTTATCTTATCGCTTTATTTTATTAGAAGCACCAGTCGCTAATCGGTACTCGTTAAATACACGCAGAGCTTCGTTACTTCTTCCCAATACCCAGAGTTTTTTTAATGGATTTATTCTAGGCTAAGGACCGCTGGTTCGGAATGTCAACTGTTAACGAAACATTCCTCTTTTTTCACGCAACTCAAAAAATGCTAAACATTTCGTTTTTTAAAAATGTTTATAACTGCAAAGTTTACGTTTCAAACTCGACATCTCGTTATTAAAAGAGCAGACAAGTACGCGAAGAATATATCATCCAAAATAAAGGGTTTTTGGCATTCTGTTAGACTGCTTTCAGCCGTTATTGTTGTTAAATTATAAACATGAACATTTCAATTTCTGAAGGTCCTTTTAAAAATACAGTAGAAACTGGATAAGAAGTCCCTGCTGAAGAATTTTTATATCGTAAGCAGTTTAAGTTATGAAGTCTCGATATAAAACCTCTACAATGCGCAATTAACATTTCCTCGATTATGCAGCTTCCCACCTTCGAGTTGTAACTTACACATTGTTATGTTCAATATAACAATATATTCTGCATATTAATGCACCGATTATAATTGCTAATCGGAAGAATAGTTTATTGTCAATGTTCAACTCTAGATGTTTGCATTCACTAAGACGAATTTTGTCTTATTCCTGGCCCTTTAAGTGTTCCGTTACAGTTGTATTAAGTCTCATCCCTGTTTAAGAAACCGCTAATTCTCAGGTCCCTTCAAAGGCTTCTTAACGGGGTTCTACTGTATGTCGATGCCGCACCGTAATTTAAACTTTTTCCACGAGATGAATTTTTGGATTTCGAATCGGTCAGTTTAAAAAATGTTTTTAGCTCGTGCAGCGTGTTAGCGAATCGCACCAAAAACGAATATTCAGATATTGTCTAACCTGGCGCTCTACGACGTTGAACCACATTAATTTTATAAACAGGACCTTAGCCATTTTTTTCGTTTCTTTCCTCTCTTAACGATAATTTTTATAATTTCTACGTAATATGCCGAATTAACTCGTAATTGCTGTACATAGTATTTGCAGGATGAAACGTTATAAAAATTGGACGTTAATCTTACGTGAAACTTTTTCTACCCTCGTCTTATTCTTTGAGCAAACTTTTTTTTAGTATATAAACGGGTTAAAAAGGTATAGTTTGTAACCTAATCCATCATAACAATTCACCTACGGCTTGACAAGTCAAGGACCGACGCCGGCGACCGAGTGGTTTACGTGCTTGCCTCTCGATCCTAAGATGCTGGGTTTGCTCCCCGGTCGAGGTCGGTGGGAATTTTTACGGATGGAAGAAATTCCCTAAGTGGCGGCTTTTTTGGACGAGAGTTTAAACCGAGGTCCGGTGTTGATTGTTGCACGTTAAAGATCCTTCGAGAGGGAGTGAAAGTCCCCCTCGTAGGCAAAATTCCCAAGTAGTTGATGAAGGCTCATCCCCTGGCTTTGGTGTATCCTTAGTTTCAGAAATAGGCCAACGTTAAAAATCAACAAGTCAAGATCTGAATTTCAGCATGTAAGTGGACCCCTGACTTTCGAAACAAATTTAAACGATGAATCTCTGGTTATGCTTGTCAAGCTCCTTAGATTGTCGTTTGCACACTAAAAAGCTAGAACTTTATTTTTATATCTAACGGCTGTTGCACGATCAAATTGTACACCGGACTATACTGTTCAGAGCTCGTTGTCTATGTCTATATTGACATTTTCTTAGAGGGAAATTAAGAAAAAATCACGGTAAAACATCTCGTACAGAATCCAGTTTATTCACGATATAGTTTAAACTTTTTAAAAGCGTGTTACAATCGCATGCATGGGTAATATTATTTCTCGATACTAACGGTAGTCTTTGTAGTGCTTTTATTGAAACATGACTCAATCTGGGACAATACTTTTACAAGCATTACGTTAAACCAAACTTACTTTTGAAATTTGACAGTTTGCGGATGTAACGTTAGCTTAAAAAGAACAAAAAACAAACTGGATAACCGAGCCTGAAATTAACGTACAAAAATCAATTACGAGATTATTTAAATATGACTGTGTCCAACATGGCACCCAAACACTGGACAATGTTCGATGTCATCAAAATATCGACGTGTTCCTCGAGGTGACGTTTTGGGTCCTAAAAGCATAATCGCAAACATTAATTAACCGAATTACTGCAAACAACGTGCAATAGGGGGATATCGTATAATGTCTAACCTGTTTTCCAACGTTTTTAATAGCGAGTTGTTCGGGAGTCATTTTGTCTTCCTCCTCCAATGCCTTAAAAGAAATTTGATACATTTTTAAATTTAATAGAACCCTGTTAAGAAGTCTTTGAATTGACCAAGAGGATTAAGGACTTCTTAAAACTGTAAGTAACGTTATAAAAGATGTTTGTGAAATGTACAAAACAATTTAAACACTTGCCTTGTTGTAATTCTTGGCCAATTCCAACATCTCTTGAACGGTCTTTTCATTCAACTGGCAATGAGTGTTATAATCGTTTAACGTTAAGCCATCCATCCACGATTTTTTGTGCAAATTGAGGAGCATCTTTTATATCGAAAGTAAAATCAAGATTAGTTTTGCTAGACTAAATGATCAGCAAAGAAATGTAACGAAGATAATACACACCTTCTGTTCCAGCTCGTTTTTCCTGTAGTTTATGGATATCGAATAATAATGTCTGTTCAATCCGTGAATCAAGGCCTGCAAGAGCAATCGAGAGAGTTAACCGCTATATCAGCTCACGGTGGTTTTACGGCAAGTTTAAACATATTTCTTTCAGTAAACATTGACGAACATTCCCATGCGATTCTTGGCAAAAACACTCTCTGCTAAGGGCCAAAAAACCTATTGTTTAATGGCTCGTTAATCCCCGTCAATGTTTTAAGATTTCATTTATTTTTACAAAATAGCCGTCAAAGCGTCATCTTTTAATCGAAGATCGGATTCGGAGCGAACAGTTTGTACAACACGAGCAAACGTAAGTCATTTCGCTAATTCTCATTTAAACTAGTGACGTAAACACGAACCTGAGTCGAAGGTTTCTGTAGATGTCCGAGGTTAGAAGTAGTCTGCCTGGGTTCTTGTCCAGACACCATTATGTTGGAGTTGATCAGGCGAAAAGCATCGATAACGACCTAAAACGGACACTGCATTTTAGAATAAACTTTTGAATTTTCAGTGTAACAAATTCCCGACGAGGGACACAACCCCGCTAGCATCTTACCTTTCCCTTCACGCTCTGGATTGGATCGACGACGACGGCAACGGCACGCTCGGAAAGGGCTTCGAAACTCTGTTGCGTATTGATGTCGACTCCTGATAGCCAGCAGCCGAATCCAGGATGAGAGTGATACCATCCGACGACCATCTCGGGTCTGCGGAAAATTGAGAACGAAAATGAGACGCGATGTCGTCGAAGGCGACGACACCAGTTCCAATAAATGGTCGATGCCGTTACCTGCCGGTTTGCTTCAGCATGTCCAACATCTTGGCCTGAAAGACAGGGTCGACGGCTTCCACGCTCACACCCTGAAAGCATGATCAAACGACTTTGTTATTATTCGAGCTGCGAATTCTGCTAGTCGTGAGGGTACCGCGAGATCATGCGTACCGTTCCGGACTGAGGCATGGCAAACACGTCGATGACTCGCACCGTGTAGTCATCCACTAGTTCTCCCAGCATAAGACCCATGACTTCCATGGGGACTCCGGCTCTGCCGTGTTTCAACATCTGTAAGTATATTTGTAAATTGTATTTCATCCCTCTTGTGTTTGTTTGTTGAAGTCATATTTTAAAACCCCAGCATGAAGTAAGCAGGTCGAAGTAAAGCATACATGAAAAATTTGTAGAAATAAAGGAGAAGAAAGAATTTCAGTGAAACTATTCCAGGATTTTTCAAATTTCGCCCTGATTTTCTTACCTTGAGAAGGGCCAACGACGAAATATAAACTTGCTCCGCTGTATCGACAACAGGGGCATCACTCGGTGGAGGAGCCTACAAAGAAGAGCACTGGCGTTAAATCCTCGTCATTAACACTGATGAACGTTCGTAATTAATCTTTTACCTGTCCCAAACCGGTCATGCCACCTCCGAGCCTCAGCAATCTGTCCATTTTATGTGTTTATGTACTGCAAAATAACGTTCAAAACTGCATAGTCATACATGTGAATTACTCAATCTGACAAAAATCAAAGGTAAAAAAGGTATCGTGGATTGTTTTAGGACCCCACGCACTTACCGGTAGAATCTTTCGCGGATTAATCTTACTTTAGCCGACTTGACGTGGTAATTACAGTAGAAAATAGCCACAAAATTAAAACTTGACAGGATCAAACAACAAGCCAGCAAATTCGTCCAAACTAAATGCGGTGTGAGACTGTAAGCCGACCGCCGATACTTTGTAAGCTGTAAGCCAAGATGCACAAATTTACCCATGCCAAGTTTAAATTAAAAAAATCTTTATTTTCCCTTGATAAAACACATCCGAAAATGTATACAACATATTATAGCGCACTTATTTACAGCTGATTTTCTATATTGTGTCTTTCTAGGGCCATTTCGAGTTAGTATTTTGCTATCAGCTTACTATATGTCTAAATACGGCTATCGGCTTATCAAACTATTAATTAACTTAAAAAGGTTTATATTTTCATAAAAATGTCTTCAAGAACATGTTTTTGGTCGATTATTTTATTCAAATATCAACCTGAAAAAAATTCTTGTACTAGAAAAAACTGAAACATATTGAAAGATGTTTCCGGCTGACGGCTTCGTTTGTTTCTGTGTTTGATATTTGTGGAATGACCCTGATGACGTCACCGTGGTACTGCTGCGCGGTCGAATCGCAGTATTTTACTGCGTTTGCAGTACTGCACCTGTGCTTCCGTCTGTTTTTCGTTTGGCGTCGGTCTTTAGGCCTGTTTTTGAAAGGCGAAATGGGAAAACAATGAAGAGCCCTCCAGTCCATCGTCAAGAGTCCACTTTAGGCGATATGGTCAGTATATTTATACATGTAATGTGGTTTTGAAGCCTAGCAGCTGCTTTATATATAGGGACTTACTGCGGAGGTCAAACCCGGTCAAGTCAAGCTCTACTGCCGTGTGGGCGTGGCGATGAAGGGCTATTGATTGTAAGCCGGTCGGCCGGTGTTTTCATCATCCCTAGATTCAAACTGGGAATAATTATGGAAATTGAATAATAAGCTAATTTCAATAAATGTCAAAACCCGACCGGTCAAGACAAGTCGGACAACCAATGGGCGTGGAGAGAGGGAGGTGTAATGTACTTTTAATGGCCAGTAAAGTCTGACTGCCAGTAGGCATGGAAATTTAAGTACTCTACATACAGCTAATGTGATTGGCTTTAATTGATGCTGTTGAGATTCGTATCGAGGCAAAACTGATGCTGAAAGAGGGGGAAAAAACCATAAATCCCCCTCATCCCTAAGGATGAACATAAATCTTAGATTCATAGCACAGTATCCTGAATGTGCGTATTACCAGTCTGGGCCGTGTGTAATGTAACATTTATGTGCTGTAATTTTACATTTTTTTAATATTTCTTCAGGAACGAGTGCTACGCTTTTAGCCTTAAAACTGCAGAGGACGTTTTTAAAAACAGATGAAAATGCAATGAATACGTTTTTTATTCTTAAAATGCTGTTAATCAACCTTATAAACAATACATGTAATTTTCTACAAAAAAAAGCGCAAATGTTTATTTTTCCTGCTTTATATGACGTTACAGTTTAAAACTGCTAAAATAACGTATAAAATAAAGACGTATATTAGAAATTTGTTTATTAAATGACCATTGTCATCCATACGCTCATCTTTATACTCCTTTTATATTCATAACCTGATTTTTCTTTGGTTAGTAGAGTTAAGAGTATTCCGCAAGCTGGAAATTGTTTAAATTCCTTTCAAAATTTCGTGAATTTCTGATATACAGCACGAGGTTTTGTAAAAGCATTAAATATGTCCCCTTGATGTCGCTGAAATTGGGTTTGGCCATGATCTGTTTTTGTGTGCCATGAGCTGAAAAATTCTGAAAAATACAGTTCTATGCCAAGACAGTCCAGGCGCAATGAAAATATTTTTAATTTTCGTTAAACATCAGTTGATGCTGGGATTTCCTGTCTGTGTCAGGAAATTTCCGTTAATCGAAAAAGATGTATGTAAAACAAAAAGTAAGCATTTTTTAAAAAACTCTAGAAAAATTTCTAGGCTCTTCAGAGAAATAGCTAGTGTGGTAATTGGTCATGGGATATCTTTGAAATATGCCTGGATTTTTTACAGCAAATTTTTTTCTATACGTACATCCTGAAAGAACTCTTATGTTGGAGTTTGACATTTTCACCCGACCATCTTATTAGATTAACTAACACTATGCTTTTTATAGTTGCATTGTTATATTTCTGAAATATAAAAGCTAGAACGCTGTAGGCGTGACATGCAAGTAAATTAACTAACAAACGCCAAGGACAGTAAAAATTAAATGATAATAATTCAAATCGTAGCCTTCAGAATCACTTATTCAGGTGTCCTGTAAAGGAGCTCCAAATTTTTAGTGTGCTTGATTAGTAGAGTGCAGTATATTTCACTCTGTTAGCCACTCAAGTGTTGAATTAGGCTCGCGAGACTAGCGAGAAGGACTCATTTTCGTATTTTAATGATCTTTGCCGAATTGGTACGAGGTAATTATATATTTATGTTTTCTTATTAAGGGAGGGGGCGGGGCTTCTTCAAGCGAACACTTGTTCTGGGGTAGGCCAAGTTATGACTGTGGATTCAACTTGTCCCGTTAGACCTCAAACATTTCTAATATGTCTTCGAACTTCGAAGACAAAATCATTTTCAATATTACCTCTACAAGACCTAAGCAATTTCCAATATGGCCCAAAGGCCTTACAGCATTTTTAAAACTACCTCCAAGACCTAAACAATCTTCTATATGGCTTCCAAGACATCAAGAACGTTTAAAATATGGCTCGCAAGATTTAAAACATTTCCAAAATTACTTAAAATACCACAAAAAAAAACATTGAATATAGCCCCAAGATCTAAAAACATGGTCAATATGGCCTTCAAAACGTTGAAAGATTTCCAATATGGTTCACGAGATTTAAAACCATCTGAATCCTTTTTATTTGTTGTAAAATTGAATTGAATTCTCTAATTAGTTATGATTTCACTTGTTTAGAAATCTTTCCCGACGACCCCTGAGGACGACGCCTCGTGTCTGGAGGTTAGAAAATGACCTCTGCTTCGACGACCTGCGAGATGGGCCGGACCGGTTCGGCAGAGGGCGCACTCGACTCCGCCTCGAACGACTGGAAATACCTGGAGTCCAACAGCAGCCAGATGACACTCCACGATCCCGCAGACCACAGCGTTGCTGGCAAGGCTGAGTCATACGAGTGCGGATGGTGTTTAATAAGACCACGATGCCTGCGTCGCTTCGTGGTTCCCAAGTGGGTGCTCTTCTGGCTGTGCTGGGCCGGTGCCCTCCAGGGCATGGTGGTCAACGGTTTTGTCAACGTGGTCATCACCACCATCGAGAGGAGGTTCGACCTCCAAAGCACAGAGACAGGTCTCATGGCTGGAGCCTACGATATTGCGTCATTCCTCTGCCTCGTGCCAGTGTCTTATTTCGGCGGCAGGCCTACCGGAAATAAGCCTCGATGGCTGGGATGGGGGATGGTGGTCATGGGTTTGGGCTCCTTACTCTTTGCCGTGCCTCACTTCGCTGCTGGCCTCTACACGCTAGACGACGAGAACGAACTCTTTTGCTCCATCGATGGTGATAGTGGAGGCACCTCGCGCTGTCAGGCGACGTCTGGTTCTACCCCTGGACCGACCCTGTCTGACTACAAGTACGTTTTCATCCTGGCGCAGCTGCTACACGGTGCAGGGGCCACGCCGCTCTACACCCTCGGCGTCACATTCCTGGACGAAAACGTGCAGACCAAGATGTCTTCTGTCTACGTCGGTAATTTAAAGTTTTCCAAATTTCTAAGTGCGAGGTCCAATTGCATTGGCCGGCGCCTGCGGTTGAGAGGTTGCACATTTGTCTTGATCCTAAGCTGAAGGGTTTGCGCCACAAACAAGGTCAACCCGCATCATTTTAAGATGTACGACGTCATCTTAACCCTTATCTCCCTTCCATTACCTATGTCTGCATATTTTAAAATCTTGACGCTACGTTGTTTTCCAATTAACAGGTGTATATTATGCGATGGCTATCGTCGGGCCCGCTATTGGCTATTTAATAGGTGGACAATTCCTGAAGATATATACCGACGTGGGCAAGGTAGATTTGGCCAAGTAAGTTCTGTTGTTTCTATGAAAAATGATGTGACTGCAGTCGCACGTTGTATTCTTTTGAGAATCTTCAACAGCCTTCTTTTAATTAGCCACATAATGCGATGTTTTTTTAAACTTTTTAAGCTTGCGACTGAATCCGAGTAGCACCGTTTGGGTGGGAGCCTGGTGGATCGGATTCCTGATGGCAGGAGTCCTCTCTCTCTTAGTAGCAATTCCCATCATGGGCTTTCCGAAAGAGCTTCCAGGTGAGATTCGTGGCGTGAGAATGATTGTGATGCTTATAAAGTGACACGTTGCAATAATCTCACCTCGGATCGTTTAGGATCTCAGGAAATCAGGGCGCAAAAAATATCGGAAGCTCATCAGGGGCCGTCGGACAGCAGCGCCGTGAATCAAGTGGGTTTTGGGACGTCCATCAAAGATTTGCCCAAATCTCTCAAAGTATTACTTACAAATCCAACCTTCATGTTTTTGAATATCGCTGGTGCCTTTGAAGGTGAGTGTTATCGTCACTTAATTTTGGTTTTGACGTTTCTATTGATGCTTGCTCGTCATGGGTTTGAAACATTACTCGTAATCGCAATTACAGAGTTTTTACTTTTCGTTAGTGTAGCTCTTTTGCTCTCTGGCTTTGCGGCATTCCTTCCAAAATTCATCGAATCGCAATTCAACGTGGGAGCAAGCTGGGCAGCCTTACTAGTAGGTGAGTGACGGATATGTGAAGGTAGTTCTCCCCTTTAAGAAAAGTGATTTTGTCGTTGACGGTCAAGCTCTCGCAACCCGTGTTTTAATTACGATTCCTCCTTGCAATTGTGTTTGTAGGAAGCGTAATCGTATCTTCGGGAGGAGGAGGAACGTTCTTAGGCGGCTACCTCATTAAACATTTCCAGTTGCGCTGTAGCGGAATCATTAAATTGTGCATGGGCTTCGTTTTGATATCGTTGGTTTCGTGTTTCGTCTTTCTAATGAATTGCCCTGTCATTCCTTTTGCCGGGGTCAACACGCCTTATTCTTCTGACAGGTTTGTGGACAGATTCTAAGCAGTTCAAAATGCAGTTCAGTATCTTACATTTTTCCTTTCTCTATCATTATACAAAAACATGATTGAGTAAAAATGTATCAGCGATAAAATTGGCTATTTCAATTATGCAACAATTTTTGTTTAAAATCATAAAATCATCTGAAAATGGTTTCTTCCATTTACCTCGTTGTATTTAGCTTCGATTCTCTGCCGATGTTAAATGGCAGTTGTTCCAGCCATTGCCATTGCTCCACGGATAATTACGACCCCATTTGCGGCATAGATAACGTGATCTATTACTCTCCCTGTCATGCCGGTTGTACCGATGTCGTCAATCTGAATTCCGGAAATCATCAAAAAGTAAGTATTTATAATTGACAATACGTAGATTTCATCACTGATCCAACATTCGATTTACGACACCTCATTGTTTGCATAGTCTCGCGATTTTTTTCGTTGCAGAAGATTTTATTTAAATTAAATTTGTTTCCAAATCCGTTTACAGGCTTTCGCCAACTGCAGCTGTATCGAACGTAGCAACGTCACGATACGCCCAGATTCGGTAATGGCAACGAGAGAACCGTGCCAAGGTCACTGCGAGAAGCTTCCCATTTTTCTCGCGATAACTTTTGCGTTTAGCTTATTTACATTCCTGGCAAGCATGCCCGCACTTTCAGCAACCCTCAGGTAGTCGTTGTTCATAATCTTTGAAAAATGGAGTAGGAATGTTGCGCTAGATCACGACTAACGAATGTTACAGATGCGTGGCCGACCAACAGAGATCTTTCGCTTTGGGAATCCAGTGGATCGTTGTTCGGCTGCTGGGCTCCATTCCTGCGCCTATCATTTTCGGTGCCATGATGGATGCCACTTGCATTTTATGGCAGGATTCGTGCGGCCATCAAGGATCGTGCAGAGCCCACGATAATTTTTTGATGAGCAGGTAACCGCTCATCCCCCGTAGAGAACTGCAGAATCGTTCTCCATTTCATTTGCTGCTTTGTTTGCAGTTTTCGCTTCGAAATTTGAAATCAGTTCTCCCTTTCGTCCCAGGTACGTTTTGATAATCTCCACTGTTGGAAAGGTCCTGTCCTCGTCTTGTTTCTTCTTCGCCTGGTTCCTGTACAAGCCTCCGCCAGAAGACCAGCTACCGGCCAGAGATCGCGCCGTCAACGCTGCGACGATAAGTTCCATGTTGAAGGCAGTTGGTTCGGACGCCGCGCCGGGCGAGATGGATCGGGATGCGGCGGAGATCAGCGGAGACCACGTTAATCCGGAAGAAGGCGAGGCTGCCCGTCAGCAGCATTTGGCCAGAGTGCTACGGACCAGCGCCGGTCTTTGACCCTTGTGAAAGTAAGCAGTACGGTAAATACAAAATGATATTTACGGTAGGATGAAAATCTACTGGGACAACACCGAATTTGGTGCATTTAGCGATTCATTTCAAAACGTTACCGAAGAGAATCGGGTAACATCGATTCCGGTTAACGAGTCTCGTTAGATACATTTTTTCCCATAGGAAGTCTGATTTTTGGTTACCTGTAGATCATTGCATTTGACAAGTCTTCCCACTTAACAAGTCCATAACCCTCTGACCCGTAAAGGACTTTTTATCGGGATTTTCTGTATCTCGGGCTTTCTTCGGTAACAAATTGCTAATGCACAAAATTTGGTTTTTTTCTTAATACACTTGCGCGCTACTGCATATCCGCATATTCAAAATCGGTTGTAACCTTGAATATAACGACAAACTAACAGGAAAAGTTTGTAATTTGCATGAAATTATCTCTTCGTTGGTGCTAATCGAGTTTAAGCCAAATAATCACAGTTTCGGATAGTTTCGCTTTCTCTTGTGAGAATGAATATCCTAATTTCCCACAAGCGGCTGGAGCTGCTTTTCCTGTCTATATATTTGGAAAACTCAAATTGTGGATTTTTAAGGCGATCAAACACTCTTTCTATAATGATTTCACGTAACCGTGAATGATTCGACATCATCCCTTACAGAAGCTTAAGGCAGTCGAGCCCCTTAAGAAAAACTGATAAAAAACTAGAAATAAACATATTTACTTAAAATTAAAAAGTTTTGATCGGTGGTATGTGATCAGTAAATTATCAGAAAATTAATACTTTTTTTAAAAAATAACCTAACTATCAACCGTGCTTGCTTAAAAATTAACAGTTTGGATTTTACAACCAGTTTCTATCCATCTAAAATCGACCAGTTTTCTAAAAAATACTAGTGATTACGACCAAGAAGTAGCTGTAAAACGAGTTTAAGCAGTTTATTGCTAGTTTAATATCACTTTATTCCGCAACTTTACGATTGATAAAGGTAAAACTAATGTTACCCGAAGGGGACCGATTGACCACCGGGGAATTATGATTTTTGTAAAACGGAACCTCCGTAAGGGGCCGAACTTGTAATCAAACCAATTGACGGAGCTCGGTCACATCGGATCGCTACTCCTAATCTTTCTATTTGCGCACAATTCGCAGGTGGAATGCACTCTCGAAATCTGCTCGCCAGTTATTGCGGATTAAATTTTAACGATTGATGTCTAATAGAAAGATGTGAATGCCGTCAAAATTCTTCCTGGAAATGAGGAATTCGTAATCCGAATATATTCTGTAAGGGATTGACACCAAAATTTGAAATGTTTATTAACATTCCTAATAAGATTTGGAGATGAGCGGTTTGTATATCATCAGGTTTGTTTCTGGTGTGTTTTTAATATCATGGATACTCGATCGTCAATTTCTTTACAAGTGTGCAAATATGTGATGTTTGTGCGTGCGTTGTGCGTATTTGCTTCGTGTGGTAGCTTGCATAATAGAAACAGTATTATATATACAGCGTTTATTTATTTTTACAGCAAAAATCCATTTTTGCATAAAGTGAAAAGCCACCATCCATAGTGTAGGTAAAAATGCAAAGTCTCGTTTGGTAGCGACGTTGAAATTTCGTAGTTTAAACAATTTTAACGCAGGGATTTTTTGAAACTATTTCCAAAATTGTGATTCTCGTTTGATGTTTCTGCAAAAATTTCCACTCGCGAAATGGTGTCGAATTTCTAGAGAAATCGTTTAGGAAACTTTGTCAATAACTGCTGTGTGAGCATAAAGTCCTTCACCACGTAGCTCAATTTATGAAATGTTTTAGAATTGTTAATAGTAAATAATTTTTTTGTGAGAAATTCAGCCAAAAATGATACATTTTTTGTATCTAGAGTAGAAATCGTGTTTTTGCATCATATCCATCACTGGCACTCCTTTAAAATGGTTTGTGTTAAATGTTGCTCCTCCTCGTAATATCTCGTTTCATATCCATTCCTCACATTAATTTATTATCTTTTTTTGTTTTCCTCCAGGAATTTTGATACAGAATTTATATATACACACGTTGTGAAACAATTTTTGACTATTTTTTTATCAACATTGATTTGCGACGGTTAGCGTGACATTTTCAGTGGCATTTTGTGGTAAATTCGCATGAACTGCGATTAATATATATTTCAACCGTGTACTTTAAAAAACACGGTCTCGGCAATGTGCGTAACAAAAGATAATCACTTTTGAATCTCAAACATAACTTATAAACACGAATTAAAATTATATCGAACTAACTTTTTCTCGTGTTCTTTTTAATTATTTTTGTACAGCCGTTGTTTGAAATGGAACGATATTTGCAATTATGTCTTTGTGGAAAATTAGGTAAAGGCTTTATGCGTTTTTGAATCACAAGCTAGGGGATATTTATTTTGAAAAACTGTCATTAACGATGAATTTTTAACACATTTTATTCATTTTTTCAGAATTCTTGATTTTAAGACCACAAGGTACTTAGGTGGAATTCTTTTTAGAAAAACCAACGTTGAAACGTAGTGTTTACGATGTAGTACGGATTGTATTATTTTATTATCACTATTCCGTTTTAACCTAAAAATTAAGTTTATTAGTTTTTAAAAAATGGTTATATACAGTATAAAAAAAAGTTAGCGCAGCCTGGAAGCGAGCCTCGACTTGTCTTATTAATGCAGCGCCCTCTGGTGAAATTGCTACGCTCAATCAGCAGGCAGTTTCTAAAAAAAAAAAACTACTCGTCAAAATGCTTTGACTGCTTCCCTGTGCATATTTCGTTGAAATTTTCCTATTTTTCGCGATGGTAGAAAGTGATTTCGACGCTTACTTTACGTTACAGTATGTTCGTGCTTAGATGACGTGGTGAGTGAAGCTATTTTTTCATATATTTCTTTGTTTTCGAACTTCGAAAGGAAGATGTTGTCATATAAGGAAGATTTTTACATTCCGTATGTAATTATCAAAGTTAGAAATTGGCAAATCCTAAGGAATTTTCATGAATTTACGTCTAAAATTATCGCTAGTAACATCTCCGTGAACAACCCTTCCTAATATGTAACTTACCCGTCGAAAAAATATTTGAAAAATCTTGGAATTCCACCACGTTTAAGCCTATATCATCTTAACCTACTTTTATGTCAGTATAGTGAATTTCAATTCTTACCACCCCCATTTTTTCATTTTTTTTATCCTCGTTTACCACATCCGTGTAGGTAGAAAGCATGCTTTAATGCGTGGGACGTGAATTGGCGAAAGAAAACATCCCGAATCTGCTGAAAATACAGGAAACCAGTACTTTTTAGGAATATGGCCAGCAACTTTGAAGTTTTGGAAGGTGCTGAAGGAGGGCAGATTGAACGTCATCACAGCAAGGAGCCTTCGGTTTATACCATCAGTGGTCTTTACTCACAGGTAATCAACGAATCGGAAATTGTTATTATCGATGGTGTGATGTTGCTTCCGTACCGAGCTAGATGCAGTAGTTTATGCTCTTCGCATATATGCCACTCGGGGTGCTTCCATCCTCGGAGAGACTAGAACAATCTCATTCCCCGCATTTCTCAAGTACGTCATGCTAGTCCTTTGAGCATTACATCTCCTGATAAGATCTACCTCTAGATTGGACCTCATCACAGTAATAGCTAACGTGTTGTCTATAGGGTCCCAACGGGAGATTGTCCACTTTTAGAGATCTGTGCAACTGCTCAGCAGATTCTGTAAAGGGTTGTCCCAAGACCGCCTGGGACCTGTCTAGCCTTGGATGTCTTTGAACCCTGGCCTTAAGCCCAACTCGGGACGCTACGGCTATTTTGATCGTTATTCCTGTTTTCCACCGCTGTTTCCGAGGCAATTGCCGGGATAGTTCCTCTAAAAATTGCCAACTACAGTGTGCCTTACTCTATCTTGTCCTATCATTATAAAAGCATTTATTGTCATCCCCATGTAATTTTCTCTGACTTGTATGTGACTTGTGGCTGTGACGATATTCCAAATAACGGTGCAATTTCCATCAGGGGGACTGTAGTGCTTCTAGTTCTTTAAATTCTGTCTCTTAGTCTTTTCTCCCCAGCCTGCATTCATGTTTTCCACAGGCAAATGCTCAGTTGTTAACTTTTAAAAAATTGCCATAAAATAAGGGCTCGAGTCACAATCACGGAGGTCGGTTATCCTGACTGATTTTAACTGTTTTCCGTAATTGTTTCTAGGGCAAATCCCAGGATATCTCTTAAATAGCCATGACCATGCTCCATCTCTATTACCTCTTTCTATCTCGTCGTATCTCATTCCCGACCTTCATGTGGCCAGTGGCCGTGAGGAATGTTAATTAATCTCAAATGTATAAGATGTCGTTTTCATCATTGACAAACTATTAAAACTTGAACTATGTGGTTCAGTTTGAGAATGGGAATGTGAGGGAAGAGGCAAAGTGACTCTCTTAAGGGTAACGAGAACTCTGTGAAAGGGCCAGCAAGATGTAGGAGTAGTTATGCACGGTTAATACCAGCATGTGTATTTTGGTTTTTAATAAGATTTCAACATTGACGGGCGATTGCAAAACGAGGAATTTGATTGCGATGCAATGCTTTTATCCCAGCATGTTGCGCAGGAAGCTCTATTTATAGATCTCCCATGTGTTTTCGTGATTTTCACCACATGCCCGCTGCAATTGTCTTAACCTCCAAACGAATTTCGGCAACTTGTCAGAGAAATGTTGTTTCAAATTTCAAGTTAAATTTTCTTCCTTTTGTTTATACAGTACATATTTCATCGAATATAGCAATGTTAGGTGCTATACGTTTTAAATAAACTTGTTAGTTGCTAAAACAGGGGTGTCCGACCCTTTATATGCCCATGCACATGAGTAAAAAATGGAGCACGAAACTTTTTGTGATAACCCTCTGCCCCACACTACAGTGAAATCCAAGTTTTATTGCGTATTCTCTTAAAGTTAAGGCTAGACACGCAGCATTATTACTAAGAAATTAAGATCAAAATTGTCTTGCTTTTAAAGAATTGAAGACGATGACATACAGACATAGTTCATTGTATCGTGAGGCTACGTGAAATGTCATAAAAGACCAGATATGGCCCATGGGTCGTACTTTGCCAACCCGTCAGAGATAAATGCACTTGCTTTGAACGAACTTTGGATAAGCCATTTGTAGGATCAGTGTGTTCATAAACCGCTGAGCTCTCTCTCTCTCTCGTAATCCTTTAATCGTTGTTTATAATCAGAGAAATGATTGAGCATTTTTTTCATATTCTCTATAACCGTCTTAAAGGTGGCTGCCGAGCACTCGTTTGACATCTAGGTGTGATCAGACTCCACGAATGGCCTTAAAATGTTCACAATATTCATCGTAGTTTTCTAGAAACCCAAATTCAGCTTTATTCATTTAAACGACCGTTAAGGAGTAGAGTTTCTTCTAGCTTTCAAAAATCGCTGTTTCCAATGCCCATAAAGGACATTGAACATAAATAACGTTGATGTTGAATTTCCTTTGCACAGGCTGCTCCCTCTGATGTCGACAGCGAGTTGACCGAATCGACATGTGCCAGCACTTATGAGTTTGTGAACACCACGGATCGAACGGAGAGGATCAACATCATGCTTCAGCTGGCCAGCAACGAACTGCGCTCGGAGGAAAGGGAATGCGGCATCTGTAATCTCCGTCCTCGCTGCCTTCAGCGCTTTGCCAAAATCAAGGTATAATTCCACGAAACCACTGAAAAATTTGGATTCAGTACTTTAAGTAGAATTGTGCAATCGTTGGCATTTAGAAGAGAAACGCAATGCCGTTTATTTCCTAAAACCAATGTGCGTGTAATCGAAGACCCCATAATTTCCAACGAAATAGATATGTTCGGAAAAATGTCCACATTAGATATGTCGAGTAAAATAAAAGAAGAAGTAGCTCGATACTGCTAGATCGGGTTTCTAAAATTTAGCTTTTTCTAGGCTTACTTTCAGAGCATATTTTTATTAATAGTCGTATTATTATACGAAATTAATATCATGATTATTTAACCTCTGATAAATCATAGTGAGCTGATAGACTAAGAAATGTATACATTTTTAGCTATATCGTGGATCATTAAGAGGCCTATGACATCCTCCGTTGGCATTTTTTTAATAAAATATTGTTAATAATGAAGTAAAAAGTTATGACATCTGAAAGTTTTTTTTTTTGTCTACAGCGGGATTCTCTACGGACAGTAAAAAACTGAATGCGATATTTGTTAGCGATTAGAATCCGTTGTTAATTATAAGCATAGCTTTTCAGAGAATTTCTTGTTTTTACTTTGTTATTTTTATGGAAAAGCTATGGAAACTTACCGAGAAATAGTAACGGTTCAAATTACTCCGAGTCATGACATCAACTCACTAGTGGTCAACCATCCCAAAATTCTCGTACTTAGCCCTGTTTTATCAAAGGGTTCTTGGTTTTTGCGTCGCAGCAAACCTGACATCGGAGCTATTTTTCCATTTCAGGTTTTTGTGTTTCTGTGTTGCGTTCTCGTCACGCTGCAGCAAACGCTATCATCGGGTTATTTGAACAGCGTGATAACCACCATCGAGAAGCGCTTCGACATTCCCAGTGGCCTTTCGGGTGGCATCGCCAGCACTTACGAATTGGGGAATCTCATTACGATTATTTTCGTTAGCTATTTGGGTAGCAGAAGGCATATTCCGATTTGGTTAGGAATAGGTAGGTGTGGCTAATCTCGTTAAAAATTTATTTTAAAATCTTTTGCTTTTCGTAATAACTCTAGTGCTTTGTCGTTTTGTAGGCGTCGTTTTAATGGGGTTGGGATCTCTGGCATTTGTTTTGCCGCATTTTATCACCCAAAGATACACGAGCGAAGAGAATGTCATGGAAAATGATACAGAGAGTAATATATGCAAGCCGACGATCGAAACTCACCACGATGGGTAAGACTAAGATATCGAGTCTTCGTGTCTATTCTAACAAAAATGTGGACGTATTTTTAAATTTCCCGTACTCCGCCGGTTTGTGGTCACATGTCCAACATTAATGCAGAAAACAGATCAGAGTAAAGATGATACAAAAACAGGCTTTCGTAAATAAGTTTACGATAAAAGTTTGCCCACCAGTTTTTGTCCAGAGGTTGCAGCAAACTTTTTCCAAAAAAAGCATATAAATCTGGGAATTTAAAAAACATAAAAATGTCCGTTTACTAGCAGACGATATTTTCTATGAGAAGTAATACAAATTATACAGTTGAAACCACTGCTAAAAAGCATATTCGTAAAATACTTCTCAAATGAGCAATCGTAAGAATTTGGGCGAAAAATTGAATTAAAAAGTGTGAGATGGTGAATTTCACGGATAAAATGGTTTATGAAAACTAAGTTTCTAAAGCATGCATATTTAGTTAAGAAAATAATTGGTATGTTTTTCGAAATGATGATATTTCATCCGCAGAGGCTTTTTGGGACATCAGACCGGAAGCGGAATGCATTCGTCCGACACGTGCATCGAAGGAAGCAATTCGAACGGCCTGTCGGTGTTCATTTTCATGTTCGCCCAATTGTTGATCGGATGCGGAGCATCCCCGCTGTTCACTCTCGGAACGACTTATATCGACGACCACGTCAAAAAGGACAGTGCCTCCATGTATATCGGTAGGTTTTGCGTGAAGTCAAAAAGAATTTCTAAAAGAAACGATGTCGTGACTTTAAAGTTTGTTTTTTACAGGTTGCATGTACAGCATGGTGGCTTTCGGGCCGGTGTGTGGCTTCCTGCTCGGCGGTTTCCTGCTGTCGTTCTACGTGGATGCGCTGTTTTACAGCACGACCGAGCTGAACATCACTCCCATTCATCCTCGGTGGGTGGGAGCCTGGTGGGGCGGCTTTCTCATCATCGGGCTTCTTCTCCTCATTGTCTCCGTCCCTTTCTTCACCTTTCCCAAAAGCCTGAAACGGGAAAAATGGAAAGTGCTAATGGAGGAAAGCATGAAGAATCTCCCAAAGGGGGAGATGTCTTTCTCCGGGGCGCAGCAGTCACGTGCCAATTCCACGTACGGCCGGAGAGTCAAAGGTTGCAATTTTTTTTTTCTTTTCTATCTTGTATGTTTTATTATATTTCCAAACATGCTTCATGACACGGTACTGGCATATTTCGCAAATCGTCCGTTTGACAATTAAATTACGAGTGTTACGAATCGCAACTGACAAAGACCTCGTTTCTCCCCTTCCAGACATACCCCTTTCGATTTGGAAGCTGCTTTGCAATCCCGTGTATGTGGTCACTTGTCTCGGTTCGTGCATGGAGCTCATGATCGTCAGCGGCTTCGTCGTCTTCTTGCCAAAGTACTTGGAAACGCAGTACAGCGTCGGAAAGTCGCAGGCCAACATTTTTACCGGTTAGTCCATTTCTTTAACCGAGCACCGGATAATCATTTATGGTTTTATTGTCTCGTGCTTCTATGCTTTGGTAAAACTTTGGTAAAATCTACCTCGTGTTTTTGCTGCTTTTTATCTTCTATCGCCATCCAAAATTTTGTAAAGTTTCAATAAAACATTAAATTGTTTCTTAAGTTCTATCCTATTTTGTGTTTTTATAGGAGGTATCGCCATTCCCGGAGCCTGTGTTGGTGTTTTCATGGGCGGTTTTTTATTGAAGAAATTGCAGCTCACGCCTAAAGGTAAATCGCAGCATTTAATTTAGAATTTCTCGTGGGATTTTTGGTCTATGTGAAAACGAGTGACACGGCTTAACTCCATTGCTTCGTTCGTGTTTAGGCGCGATTCAATTTGTGATGACATTTAATGCTGCTTGTTTGGCCCTCTACGTACTGGTGTTCTTTTTGGGTTGCGATAACGTAAAAATGGCCGGAGCGACAACCCCTTATGTGGAGAGGTACGAGAAAACTGTTTTTTTTTTAATAAAAGTGCACTGGTGTGTAACTTAAGGTCCCCAGGTTTGCAGAAGCCTAGAAAATATTCGGCATCATATACGAATATAATAAAGCATTAGAATTGCTCGTAATAGGCACAGGTTAATTTATTCTAAACGTGATTTTCATAATTTTACTGGAGAAAAAGACGAGATCTCTGTATGAAACCTGCAATCTTAGAGCTATTCGGTGTACCTTGAATTAGAAAAAGGTTGAAATGGTTTTGGGTCCCAAAACCACAAGTTTTGTCACTTTTTCATTGCAGCATAAACAGATTGGAAACCACTTTCGAAGTAAATCTCACTGCTATGTGCAACATGGGATGCGAATGCTCGCCGAACGACCTTTTGCCCGTGTGCGGCAACAACGGGGTCACCTATTTCTCTCCTTGCCACGCGGGATGCACGTCACTGACTCCGAGAGGCCAAGATACTTTAGTAAGCACCTCTCCTTAAACTCTGTTTTTTTTTTTCCATCTCCCGACGGCAGATGGCTTAAGCCTCGGCGGTTACTATAACGGCCCTTCCTTTTTTTTCAGAATTATTTCAACTGCGCTTGTATAATGGGCAACATTAGCTCTGGAGGAAGATATCAGGAAGTTACCGTGGTGCCCGTGGCCACGACGGGACCTTGTTCTCAGTTCTGCCATACAATCATTCCTTTCATGGTTTTACTTTTCATAATGTCTTTGGCAGTGTCAATCACTCAGATGCCTTTACTGATGCTCGTGCTAAGGTAAATCGGCCTTTAATGGCGAACGATTAATTGAATGTGCCAAATCAAATATACATTTCACGGTCGAAATTATTTCTAAAAACGAAACTGCCATCATACAATTTTTGCATTGGATTTTGCTCGGATTATCGAGGCGATGTGATAGTTTCTTGCTTGCCGCAAAGCAAAAGCACAGTTGTTTTCAGGCAAATGTCGGTAGTCGCTGAACTTTTCTTTTGACCTATTACAGATCGGTGTCACAAGAGGAGCGCTCCTTCGCTCTGGGGATGCAGTTTGTGATATTTCGTTTATTCGGTAATGTTACGTTTCATTCTGCTTTTGTAAAATGAAAACCACGCTGGAAAGTTTTTCCGTTGCCCTGTTTTGTAGGTTCAAATCATAAATTACTTGTTTTTCCAGGTTACATTCCATCGCCTATCCTATTCGGAAACGTGATAGACTCGACGTGTCTAGTGTGGAAGGCCCGCTGCAACGAGAGGAGCGGCTTCTGCCTGATGTACGACATCGAGCAGTTCCGCTTCCGCTACGTGGGCTGTTGCGCGGGCATAAAGGTGCTGGCCGCCATCCTCTTCTGGCTGGACTGGCACCTGATCAGAAATCGCTACAACCAGGATGACGGTGGGCAGACCGCCGGATTCAACGCGGCCGATGCCACGCAGCCTGTCATGCTCTACTACAAGAGCATAGACCCCAGCACCGCGGACGGTGCCTTCTCTCCCAAAGCGGACGAGGGGAAGGACCGCTCCAGGACGATGGACGACCCGGATCGACAGTTTTCGTTCGAATCCAGCATTTAATCCGCACACGACGAATGTTGGCGGCGGTCTTTTCCGTGGATCCGTGGCGCGTTTTTTTTTTTTTCCCTCCCTCGCAGCGAGAGTTAACGTCTGGAGGAAAAAAAACAGGTAACACGGGAATGTCGGAAAGTGTATGGAAGAAACTTCGAAGAGGAGAAGGACAGAGAGAAGCGCGAGTAAAATGATGAAATGATGAAATGACATGCGTCCGTTAAGCGACCACGAACGTTTGGTGCATCAGAAGCCGCGACCTTTAAAACCACCGTTTTAAAGCCATTTTCCCTTTTATATTTATTTTATAGCGGTCTTCAGTCCGTATTGGCAACGGCTACATTTTCTCGCGAAAAGTTTTGTTTTCTACGAAATTTTTAATGGCTAACTTTGGTGCAACTTCTTTTGCGGCGAAAAGGGGTTTTATTTTTTGTCAAGAGTCTTTTGTGTTTTCTTTAGGGCAAACGCGAAAGAAAACTCGATAGTGTGAAAAAATTATTAGGTTTGATGTCCGTTGATTTGGAGTCTAAATCTGCCAAAATTTAAAATTTGTTCTTCGGAATGTGATGTAAACGTAACTGACAAAGCCATTTCTAAAAAAAGCAAAACTTTTCGTTTTTGCGTTGCCAATGTTCTAGACTTTAGGACCGTGTCTCGAGAGAACGGTACTGTCCCATGTTGGTGCAAATGGTGGTAGGTTTCCTATTTTGGAAGGGTGCGTAGGGTTTCTAGATATGTCGAACGTTATGCATTTATTTATTTGTTTATTTTTTTGTTGTTGTTTTTATTGTTTTCGTCTTACGGTGAAATGTTCGGTGAATGAAGTTTTAGTAGCGATCGGGAAATTAATTTATGTTTAATGAGGCCAGGTACTTAAACCATCAACTTATACGAAAAGAATCAGTATTATTACAGTTTGCGACACCAACGCTCACTAACGGACAGTTTAATTTTTGCCAAGATGGGTGAAGGATGTTAACCGAATGTTTCTTAGGGTTTGTTTTGCAAATTTTTGCGAAATAGAGATCCAAAAATAAAGGTGAAAACGTTTTTGCATCATTTGAAAGTTAACGGATGTTTCGAACTTAACGGCTGTTTATGTATCGTTCGGTTTGCGCAAAGTTGACCTTAAGCCCCCACCAGCACAAATTTAAGATACACTTAAGCGAGCAATAATTTTGAAATTTGTGGCAGGGTAAAATTTTAGCTTAATCCGCCTTTGTTAATGGGCCCTTCTTTACTTAATTCGGTCCTAGCCAAGGACCCTTTTTGGCCTAATACGGCTCTAGTGAGGGACTTTTCTTGGCTAGATCCAGCTGTCTAAAGGCCCATTTCGACTAATCTAACTAACAAAGGGCTTGATATTGTCATGTCAAGGGGCCATTCTAGGTTAATGCGAGTCCCTTCTTGTCTACGGGCCTAAGATAAGTGCACATTTCTTGCCGTTGCGCAGGGTAGTTTTTCCTATTTTGCTAAAATTAACACAAGTTGAAAACACTGAAAACGTAACAATTTTTCTACTTGAATATTTTTGAAATCTGCATTAGGTCTCCGATGTGAACAGCCCCGGCTAAAAGACACTGTATTTAAGGGAAGTCGGTAAGCCAGATCCGCAACTTCGGTATGTGAGGGTTGTCTCGGAGAACTGAACGTGTCCTTCTCGAGAGGTCTTGAGCTTGAATCTGCGATGGGATCTTCGGCCCCATCTTTTTAAAGATGAGAAATCCTGGGCACTTCCTTTCCGACTTAGAACTGTCAAAGGACCATGCAGAGAAATCCGACTGTCCTATTATAACGAAGCATTGCGATGACCACTGCATGTAGAGTAAGAGGTTAAGCGGAATTAAATTAGGTTTTAGTAAAAATATTATGCCAGTGTTAGGAAAAAATTCACTAGCGCAAAACTCACAAAAAATACTAAGTAACCGATGCACCTTAGCTTTTTTCATTATTCCGAGACTCGGCACGCAACAAATATCGTAAGTTTGTTTTAATATTGCAATTTTAACTTTGAAACTTAACATTTTTGTGGAAGTTTCAACGGGTACGCAAAAATTATTTGTGGCAGATATCTTATCTCGGGGCTAAGTTTGAGGTTTTTGGTAATTTGAATCTAACAAATGATTTTCATTTTGACGCGAAGCGAATCGAAGAAAACTCGGTGATCGCGTAACACGGCTTAGTCGGTCCTTTATCGCTATCGATTTAATGTAGCAACGTGAAGTTTGTTTTAATGTAGCAATTTTATGCTCAATATGTTTGCGAGAGATTATTCTTTATAAAATTCCCCATTTTTAGGCTAAGCGACCGGAAGAAGAACTAATTTCACGGCACAGTCTTTTATCACCAACTATGTAACATAGCAATGTTATGTTGTTTTAACATTGTAATTTTAACACAGAAGCTCAACATATTTGCAACAAAAAAAATATTTGTAAAAATGTGTTTATTGCAGGATGTAATTTCATCGCTGCATTCGCAATATTAAAAACGCATTAATCCAGGGATCACAATTAATCTATGGTAAACTAACCTGAGATTTACTAACCTAAGATTAATTTGTTCCTTCGGTTAATACCCGAATGTCTCTGCGTTAGGCCTGATTAATATATTAATAAATTTAAAAAATATTGTTAACTGAAATGTTATTGTTTGCGTTATTTCAGAGAATAATCATCGTTCCCAAGACGGTAAAGTCCGAAAACATCTTCAATATATTGCCCCCAACATAGCAGTTGAATAAACATGGAAATACTAAACGAGATATTTAAGATAAAAACGTTTTTACATGAATTATAAGATTTGATAAAAGGGTACAATTTGGTTAATTTTTATATATTTCTGATATTTCCTGTTTTCCCATCTGATGCAGGATGGACCACCACGGTGCACTGTAGCTGCACTTGCTTATATACTTGGTGCCATCGAAGAAAAAGTGCGTGGAGATCTGCGAATCAATGAGCATCTCATTCATATTGAGGAAGGTGGCAAAGGGTTCCAGGCTATATATGACCTCATACATATATACATTTGGAGGGGAGGGGAGATGATGGGTCCAAAATCTTGGGGTAAACTATTTCGGCTATATGAGTTGGTTGCACTTTTAATGAAGGAAAATTGCGTTTTTATCTTGAAGATTGCAGAATAATTAATGCAAAATTATTGCAATTCTAACCAACGAAAAATCGTATTTTTATGCAGAATCTGATATCAGATATTGCGTTGAATATCCCCTCTCCTCAAAGTGCTCAACATAATTTATGGAACACCAGTAAAATTTCACAAATTGACAAAATAAAAATACGTGGCAACTATAAATTTGTTATAATACAATTTTAATTGAACAAATAATGACAATTACTTAATCAAAGTTTATACTTTCTATATTGATAAATTTCATTATAAACTAATAGAAAATGGAAAACAACATTTTATAGATGCAACATAGTAAGTAATTGGACACCATCCAAAATAGACGCGCGTAACATTCTGTATAATGACTAACTAATAATTTGTAGGACCACCATTATATATATATGTTTGGTGACGTCTGCCAATCTTCTTGGCATGGAATCCACCCATCATTTTATCTGTTTTAAGTAGAATTTTTGCCATTAATCCAATTGCATTTTTTGAGGTATTTTTTGTTAGAAATGGTGTGCTTTTTATTATTTCTCCCCAAAATCTCCCATAAAAGTTCTTTTTTTTTAAGTCGGGACTCAGTGCTGGTGAATGAAGTTGAATTGGAAGGTTAATATCCATTCTTTTGCTCGGTATCATTGTCCAGCTGAAATATCCACCGTGTACCTTACCCCAATTTTGCTATAGTTGGTATATACCAAATTCTATTTTAGTTAGCCCACATATGTATATTTAAATTTGTATCATCAATAAAAACTAAATTGCCCATACCAGATTCTGCATGACATTAGCATCTAACAACAATGCTCTCTCCACCATGCTTTACAGATGTTGAGAACCAAACATCTGGAGATGTTTGGTTCTCAAGGCTGTGCCACGTTTCCTCTAAACCTTTTCTCTGCATGCCAACGTTTCCAAAAATATGAAATATGCTTTCAACTGTAAATAATGCAGAATTTCAGAATTCCTGTGGCTGATTTAGAGGCTTATTTGCTATAACCCTTTTGTTAGATTTGTGTTGCTAATAAAGACGCTTCTCCACCAAGACGTACTGTACATACACGTTTTTACAAACATGCAAAAATCTTGGCCCGCCGGGTTTGCTTCAGCCGCCATTTTGTAAATATCAAACTTTTACAGCTACTATATATTAAATACATTTTAAATGTCTTTAATAGCTGTACTCGGTTTTCTTTCTGGAGTTTGGCCATGAAAACCATTTCTATATGAAGAACTCTGGAACAATTGTGGATTCATTCGAATCAGTTGTTCTTGCATGGATAGTTGTTCCAATTTTCTGTATTTTAATTTCGAATTTAATCACGCGCGCCTCATTTTTTTAAAAATATGTAAATGGATATTAGCGACAAGACCCAATGTCCTATCGTGTGAACCTGTAGATAGAAAAGCATGCGCCGCTGCATGAAGAAAGGCAAAAAAGCGCGATCAATCGGCAAAAATACGGCAAATCAGCTGATCCAGCCTCGTGTGAACGAGGAGTAAAATCAACAATTCCCCGTATGTGCATGAACAACAAATTAAAACTAAGGCGATCCTTGAACTTTCATCCGAAATTTTTTAATATATGCGCGGTCAAATATATCGAAATCATGCAACCATTTGCATAAATGCATGCGCACTTGAACGCTCATTGGTTCATTTATTAATGCAAATAATTGTCGTCAGGTGCACATATGAAGATCTCCGCTAACTCAATTTCTAGTCCTTAGGAGGTTTGGATGCATGGTCACATTGTTTCGCCATGCATGCGTGGGATCATGAACAGCGAGAATTAAAACTATAGTGACAACCCATCGCATAACGCGTGCACGTCGTATACGAGGAATTAAAGTTTGAACCGGCCTTATATATAGAGGAAAGGGATTGACGTCTCCGCGAGCCACTCAACGCATCCAGTCAATATAAGTATAATTTTTGACCGTTTATAAAATGACTAATCGCATGCACGTGCTTAATTATAAAAATAAGAAATCGTAAACTTACCATCAATAGTTCTTTTGTCATTACGACTTGCGGAAGCGCCCTCATATAGCATCCAAAACCTATAAAAAGAGTATATATATGAAAAAATATATAATGAATAAGGAAAAATAATTTAATGTAAAAAATGGACTAATAACCTTTAAAAATGGACGATAGTGCCACGTGGCTATTCATATTTGTATATATAGCGTGTGTCTTTTTATGAAAAGTTAATCGCAAATTAACGGATTATAAAAGCGACGAAATGCATTTTGATTGAAAAAGAATTTAAGAATTTTAAACCTCACCTCGTCGATGATAGATTTTTTAAAAATTAATAAACAAGTTTGAAAAATGTCCGTTAATTTGCACATTCTGCCAGCAGGTGGCAGCATGAGAATGCAAATTAACGGACATTTTTCAAACTTGTTTATTAATTTTTAAAAAAATCTACCATTTCAAGGTGTAAAACGAAAACGTAATACCATTTCTGATTTGTCAAGATATTTTAAACATTTTTTAGTTTTATTTAATCTCTTTTTGTTTGGCTGTGATTGTTTTAAAATTTCACCCATAGAAAGTGTAGGGTTGTGATTCGCCTTGATCCCAACAAAAGTTGTCCACAATGTATACATCACGCGCACATAATCCCACTTGTGGACCCCACCCGTCCTGATTGGCTGAACCATTCAGCAAATGACCCTCTTTGGCTCTGTATAGAACTCCTCCAAACCGCCGATTGGTTTCCGAGTTGTCCTTTGTTGCATGGAAGGAAGGAGCTGGGGCCATAAAGTCAGTTTGGGGAAACCTCCGATTGTTCTTTTGACACTATATGGGACCCAGCCCGTCTTAGTGCAGTAATATATACAAATGGGAATTATGGATGTAAACAATTATGTATAATTCCAAATTCGCTATGGATTCTCAATGATGCTATTTCGATCATTATATATTTTATACGGAATTTGCTGACATTATTTATAGGCCCGTACGTGCATGCACGTTGTGAAACTCAAAGGCATAACACTTAGATCCCTACTTTTCTAGTTTCTTTACGATGGTCCTTTTCGAGTTAAATAATTAACAAGAGAACATACAAATGGCGGAAAAAAAAACTCATTAAAACCCACACACCATAGCTGAAGACATTAGAAATGGAATGAATGAGTTGCATTAAATGTAAAGGGCGAAATACTATACTAGTCAGAGGGCCTAAACAATGTTGCAATGTATCCCCATATATTCATATATACAAGTCTAAGGAAAGAGTAAGTATTGAAGAACAAGAAGAGGAAGGATAGAAGATCAAGAAGAAGAAGTATAGAAGAACAAGAAGAAATATAGAAGAATTAACAAGGAGAGGAAGTATAGAAGAACAAAGTAAGTATAGAAGAACAAAGAGTAAGTATAGAAGAACAAAGAGTAAGTATAGAAGAACAAAGAGTAAGTATAGAAGAACAAGAAGAGGAAGTATAGAAGAACAAGAAGAGGAAGTATGGAAGAACAAGAAGAGGAAGTATAGAAGAACAAAAAGTATAGAAGAACAAGAAGAGGAAGTATGGAAGAACAAGAAGAGGAAGTATGGAAGAACAAGGGGAGAGGAAGAACAAAGAGTGTATAGAAGAACAAGGAGAGGAAGTAGCATGATTTTTAGAGGAATATATATAGCGACCCTGTCTGAAATTGAACCTGGGTCTCCCAAGATTGCCATGCATGCAGGCGGATAGCGTCACCACTAAACCATGCATTGCACAGTGAATATATATATGAATTGGGGAATTGCTTCAAAACAAAATATTTTTACGTAAATTCGCCAAATTCACGAATTGCACATTATGAGAAATTTTGTTTTCAATTATATATATATACTCTTTGTACTTGGTACTCTTTTATACTCATTAGTGAAATTCATTAATATAATTAACAAAATCATAAACGATATATATATATATATATAATATACTTTTACAATTCGCCATGTTTGTTTGTTAATTGTTGTTTGGTAATTTTTAACGTTGGCCTATTTCTGCAACACGAGGGCTAAACACCAACGCCAGGGGATGGGCCTT